>JPFL01000003.1:247343-289700 GCA_000733385.1 Paramecium biaurelia
AAATTTATATAAAAATTATTATATATATATTTGATCATATTTAAATCAGAATAAAATTAGATCTATTCAGATTATTAATTAAATATCAAAAATGAAATCATTTACCCTTATCATACTTGTCTTCTTGGTAGCTGCAAACGATAGAGTTGTAATTCCAGAGAAAATGAAAAAAGTTTTGAATGAGATGCCTGATGTCAAAGATTCCATAATTGCAAAGAAACTCTTAGCAAAAGAGATGGAAATGGAAAGAGTTCTAGAAATAGATCAAGTTCTAGAAATAGATCAAGTTTTAGATGAAAGTAAGACTTTGTTGAATTTTTAGATGATTCCATAAAGGATTCCATATAATTTATCAAAGTGGCCTAGAATACCTACAATTACTCTAGCACCAATTATACTTAGCCTAATAAAACATATAATTATACATACGCTAATTATTCATAGCCTACCAGTTCTTATACCTACAGTAATCAGAGTAATAGTTCAAATACTACAAATTAAACAAATTCAACATATCCAAGTAATTATTACTACAATACCTCCTATCCAACCTATAACACTAGTGTTAATAATTATGTAGCCTATGACAACCAAAGTTCTACAAATAATACTAATTCTACAACCTAAACATGTTCTTCTGGATATTTCTTATCATCAAATTTAACATGTTTACAATGTTAAGCTAATTGTGCCATGTGTACATCAGCTTTAGATTGTGTGTCCTGCTTTTATGGTTATTCATTATTTACAACTGGTTGTTACTTAAATTAAAACGATACTTCTTCAAATTCTACTAGTGGTATGAATTCATCTGATACTTATGATAACAGCACCATAACTAATAACAATAGTACATAATACGATTATAATAACACATCTTATAATTCAACATCAGATAATAATATCTACTACAATAATTATACAACTCAATCAAAATTAAGATAAAGATTTGATTAATCAAGAGTTCATCTTAAATTAAGAAATACTTTCAATAGATTTGATAATAACAACTTCACTTAACTAATTTCTTATTATAATTAATCCAACCATTCATAAAATACTGTTGTTCTATTTAATAGTTCTGCCGTAGTATAAAAGTAAAGTTTTAATGAATACTATCTTTATCAAAATAATAGTTTGGTTGTCTTGAATTAAGAATTCGACCAATATGGAAATATTGTTTATAGATCTATCAATTATGACTTCACAATTGTAGTATCAAAGTAACAAGGTTCTCAAACTTAAAAATAAAATCAAGAAATTTATGGTACTATTGTATATGGATATGGCAATTTCAATGCAACCTACAATAATTAAAATTATTAATCAGGATATGGATATTAAAATGGAGGTCAAAGCTAATATAATTATTCATAATAAGCTACTGGGTAGTTAAATTATGATGAAGAAAAAGATTCTGCTTATGTTAGTTTTAAAAACTATAGTCAAGGGTAATCATCATCTTATTAAGATGATTCATTTTATAATGATACTACTCAGAAGAGCAATAACTAAAATTCTTATAGCAATTATAAAAATGAATAGGATTATTATGGAAGTGCAAGCTTTGACAGCAATTATACCAGCTAAAGTAAATCCTATTCTAACAGTGAAACATCTTATCAATAAAATGAAGACTATATAAAAGTAAATGGTATTGGACATGATAATTACAATACTCAAAATTAAAATTCATAATCAAAAGGTTATACTTAATCAAGTAACTATTAAGGAGATAAATCATAATATTCATCCAGTTCTAGCAGTAGTAATTATAATTCTGCTTAAGATAATGTTATCTATGCTTAAAATTACACATTGGTTAATGAATCATCACTTGGATACAATTCAGATTTTAGTTCATCCAGTTAATAAGATGATTGGAGGAATTACTCTAACACTGATTATTCTAATGGGTACAAAAGTTAAGATTCAACATATATCCATAATTATACTGATTCTTATAATGTATCTGACACTAATGAATACAAATCTGATAGCCATTATTAATAATAATCATAAAATGGATATGAATATTCAAACGGTTATAATAACTTTTAATCTGGTTAAGCTCACACTATTGAAGTTACCAATAATGATACTACAACAACTAATATTAATGCTACCATCAATTAATACAACTCTACTAATTACAATTATAATGATGTTCCTTAATTCTAAGGAACATCATCAACTAAAGATATAAATCTTACTGTAGTTGATAATCAACAATACTTTACTTAATTGAGAGGATCAAAGAAATTAGCTACAGGCTCATGGTAAGAAGTTTCCTAGAAAGAATTTTTAAGTTCTAATGGATAAATTGTAGAAGAGGCTAGATAAACAATCACAAAGAAATTTAATCCTGAACAAGAAGGATTCTAATTTGATTCTATATCTAGTATTTCAGAATAAATTGTTGCTGGAATCAACTATAATATTAAGTTAAGATATTTGAATGCTGATTCAAAATCTATCATCTATGAAGTAGTACTTTATACAATGTAATTTATTTTTAATTATACTTTAGTCCTTGGGCTAATCAACCAAATTAAATTATCAGTTGTTCCAGATTCGATTAAACAGAAATATGAATTTGATTTATATTTCATTAAATATCAAAATTTGTTCAATTATTTTAAAACTTAGTTTCATTAAGTTTCTTAACTTCTTCCATTTGTTTTACTTATAGTGGATTATAACTATCTTGATAATTAAATTTTAAAGTCTTGTTTAATAATTTACATAATATATAATTAATCAATTGGAATTACTAAGGAGATTATCATTTAAACTATGGCATTTGATGAGGCTTAGTTTAGTTTACTTTCACAATTTGATGGATAGGATTATTGAATCTATAATGTAAATTCTAAGACTTACTAAGTATTATCAAAAGTGGAATCCTCTTTCTATTCTGCTATTACTTAATTAAAGAAAGGATGCTCTAAACATTGCTTGGCTGAAGGTCGCAATTTAGAATCTTTTTATAGCATCTAAATGACTAAATCACAAGCCAAAGGATTACTGGTCTTGATGAGATCCAAATGAGTCAAATCATAATCTACAGCTATATTTTTCAATAGTAAAGTCTAGGGGTTTTTAGAAGATCCAAAAGGATTTTTTAATGTTAAACTAAATATATAAAAATAATTACAGATTAAAGAACATCACTCCACAACTAAAAATATCAGCCTTGGAATCATACATAGACTATGTGAAAACCTCAGGAGCTGTGTAGCCTGGTGTTCCACATCTATAGTTATATAAAAATACATATACCTTGTATTATAATATGGGATTTATGATTTATGGCAAGCCAACCCAAAGTCCGCCAAAACAAGACTACCTATATCATTAGGTATCCTAAGAAAAACATTTTATAGTTTTATATCTCTGTGCAATATATCCAATGAATGAAGGTGTTAAACAACTTTTAAAATTTATTTTTATCTATAATACCGTTTAACAATTTTTTCATCACTAATTAATGGTTGATATCGTTATTATTTTAGTTCAGAAACTTAAGTAAGTCACCTCCAAGGCAGTATTCTAAAAGTATGGATATAGAATTATCATCGCATGAAATCTCCTCAAATTATATGATATTTGGATGAGGATGATCCTTTAGGTTGTTTAGAATCATTTACTCTTACTTGATTTATTCCTTTTTATTATAAGTGTTTTAATATACAAAACGAGTTAAATTTGAAGTGTCTTAAGAAACATGTGGAAAGTATGCCATCTTCTCAACCATATAGTTATTAGTTCCTTCTATCTATAATAAAACTAGAATGATAATAGTTTCATACAAATATTATGGGCTATACCATTAATTCTTTTAAAACAAGGTCTTCTCTTGAAAAGAACTTTTCCACGAAGAAGACGCTCTAAGTTTTGTAAATTACATAACTCAATATCTATTGTAACCTTAATGTTACAGTCCATGCTTTCCAAATCCAGCGTGCCTGTTTTGTTTACTTAAAATTCATTATCAAATTACTTTCATTTATTGAACGAAACCATGTTAAAACACTGTCTATTGTACCTCTTGGGATGAATGCTATTTAGGAATCTGTACTTGTCATCTATTCAGATTGATTTAGTCTTTACTTTAATTGTTAATCCTAGTGGAGACACATAAAGAGAAACATCGTGTTTAGATTAGTCATTTGCAATCAAGTATCCTTGACAACTAAAAAGCATGAAGGTAAGAAATGTTTAAAAATTTTAAGTAATTTAAAATATCAATTTATTTGGTATTTATATTGACCCCTATAAGAAGGATCTTTACTAGATGCTTAAGAAAATATCTTCTTGTCTTATTTTTATAATCATATTTTAATACAAAAAATCATACAATTATATTATCTTATTAATTAGAAATAATTAATAATTTATATCATTTTAAATAGTATATATATAATTAAGAAATATCTTTTTTCATTAAATTTTAATCTTAATTCTCAAAAATAATATAACATTAAATTTACATAATCTTGAAATTAAAATAGCTCTTTTTGTTCTCATAACTTTGTGATTGCTAATTTTCATATAATTATTTTGATTGTTGAATTGATATTTCTTAATATTTTCACATTTAAAGGAGTAATATAAAATTTGGATAAAAAAGTCCTAAATTATTATGATTCCAATTTAATCATAATAAGAGATCTCTTTTAGTTAAAGGATTTTAAATAATAAAGAGCAAAAATAATATTATAATTATATCATATCCATAATCATAATGATAATCATAATCAAGATCACAATCCAATAAAAATCATTAAAATGGTTATAAATGTTATGATTACTCCATTATCATCTTCAGTAGTATCTGTACTATTAGATGGAGTAGAATTGGTAGATGAATTAGTGGTAATTGTTTTACATTTAGTGCATTTACTATCATACGTATAAGTATAAGAACTATAACTAAAACAAAATGGCTATTCTAATGTAGTTGGATCCCCTTCTATGCATGGGATACTAATTGTCTAATTAGAATTAGTCCCTGTAGTTGAATTGGTTCCTGTAGTTGAATTAGTCCCTGTAGTTGAATTAGTCCCTGTAGTTGAATTGGTTCCTGTTGTTGAATTACTACCTGATGTTGAATTGTTATTCTGAATAGGTTTGTTTGGAATACAAATTGTAGCTTTTTTTGAATCAACTGAAAATATTGGAAGACAAGCAGTTCCTACAGCCAAAGATGCACAAGTATGAGAAATGCATGTACTAATCTTACTGGTTGCATCTGTATTGTATCGACATGTTTATTTTTTGTATTCACAAGCTATTTGATCTAGATGTGCATCTTCACACTTAGTCATAAGTTTACAAGTGGATGTTACAGTACCATCTTTATTTTTCAATTCATTCCAAACACATATTCCATCAGTTCCATTAGAATGGCAAGCAACCTTTGTTTTATAAGTTGAACAATTAGATAAAATAATACAAGTTGTACCATCAGAAATACATCCTTTTAATTTAAGATTACATGAAGCACTAGTAGTTTCTTTGAAATCTGAACAAACTTTGAGTCTACATTTATCATTTTCAAAAAGACATTCTCCATCTGTTCCAGAGAAACAACTATTTTTATCATATTTATCACATTTAATCATATCTATACATCCTGTACTATTGGTAGTACATGACTTAGTGGCTTAGAATGCATTACAACTTTAATGAGTAACAATGTTATTAGCATTCTTAATAGTAGCATCTGTACATTGTCTTAATCTACATTTAGTAGTGGAATCTTTAATTTCCCAAAAGCATTTACCGTCTTGACCAAGATTATTACAAGCTTATTCAGTTAGATAGCTTTCACATTTGCCATTGGGGAAGCATTATTTGCCATCACTTATACATGTAGGTAGTGTAGAACATGTTGAATGTTTATATTTAGTACATGAACTAGAAAATAATCCACAAATAGTATTATCTGAACTAGTGGCTTGTTTACATTCTTTAAATAAAACACATTTTGCAGGATCAGACCCATTCATAGGTAACCATCCACAAACTCCATCTGTTCCATATATACAACTAATATCATTTTTATATCTTTCACAAAGTGTAATAGATAAACAAGTTGTACCATCACTAATACATTTATCTCCAAAAGTTTAACAATCTTCAAAAGTGGTTCTAGCATAATCAGAGCATTATGAATATGAAATACATTTACCATTTTACCAGATACAAGGTTTTTTTAATTATGTTGTATCTACAGTACATCTAGCTTAAGTGATAATTTTATCACAAGTAAAAGGAGGTGATTCACAACCTTGACCTGTAGTTAAACAATTAGGTAAGTATCCATCACATTTTTAATCAGTTTTAAAGGCTTTGGATGCATCTGAGCATTTTTTGGCTCTACAAGATGTTTTATCCCAAATACATGTATCTCCTTTATCAGTAGTTTTAGCTGCTTAACATACAATTGAAGTAGTATAACTTGCACAAGGACTGATTTCAATACAACCATTTCCTTAAGTAGTACAATTTGAATGTAATGCTTTACAAGCATCATGAGTAGTAATTGTTTTAGAAGCATCATTACATTTCCAATTACCACAAACTCCTTTACCACCTTCATAATGCCAAGAACATTTCAAAGTAGCAGTACCAACAACAGGTGTATTGACACAAAGACTCTAAGTTCTAAAGATGGAACAATCATTTTATAATTCTCTGCAATTGGATGTATAAATGCAATTAGGATTGGATTAACAAATTGCTTTAGTTTATATATCTTCACAAGTAATAGAACTAACACATCCAAATCCAGTAGTCTAACAATTAGGTTTAAATTTATCACAAGTAGTATCAGAATCTGATGTATTAGGAGCTTCATAACAACTAACTGATTCACAAGATGCCACAACATTACTGACTCCTTTACAAGGTTTATCAGTGGCAGAAAAATTGGGACAAGTTTTGATTGTACCTAAAAAGTTTTTACATAATTGTTTATTCACACAACCTGTACCTTTTGTAACACAACCAGTTAAGAATATATCACAATCTTTATCAGTAGTTAATTTAGCATTATGAGTACATAATCTATCAATACAAGCTGATGTAGATACAGCTGTGATAACATTCCAACATTTCTTATTTCCATTCGTTCCTTTAAAATTAGCACAAGTTGTCTAAGTACCTTAATATTTGGAACAAGGTAATGTTTTATCAATACATCCAATACCTTTTGTTACACATCCATATTAAAAGATTTCACAATCTGCATCTGTAGTACTATTATCATTATCTGAACATTATCTATCAATACATGGAGTTCTATTTGTGGCACCTATTGTATTCCAACATCGTCTTCCATTTCCTGTAAATTTCATACAAGTTTCTCTATTCCCCAAATATGATGAACATAGTTCAGTATTTGCAATACATCCTTTACCCTTAGTAACACATCCCTCTAAAAACTTTTGACAATTCTCATCAGTTAAAGAATCTTAATCATCTAAACAATTTCTTACTCCACATAAACCATCTGCACTTTCATCTCGTTTACAACCATTAAAAGAATTACATAGACTTGTTGTACCAATATATGTATTACATGCATTTGATGCTAAAACACATCCTTTTGAATTAGTTACACATCCACTAAGAAAATCTTCACAAACAATATCTGAAATTGATGATGTATTATGGTCACATGTTCTCTTTATACATGAACCTATACCTGTTGATGCAGACCAACATTTACCATCATTATTAGATACAATAGTTTGACATTGTTCTGGAGACATATTTGTATAACTATTACAATAATTCTCTTTTTATTAACATGTTTAACCATTATAAGTACAAGTAGCAAGATGAAGTTAACAATTTTCAAAAGATGGGTTAATAACATTTTAGTCACAAGTTCTATTTTCACAAGTACCAACTCCTGCAGAAGTTTTCCAACATTTTTTATTAAGAGTTGTTAATACTGATCTACATGATTATTAAGTAAAACCAGAATATTTTGAACAATCATCTTATAATTATGTACACATTTGTCCTACTCCTGAATAAGTACATTACGTTTCAGAAGTATAAGATGTAAGATGTTACAGACAATTTGATTGATTAACATTTGCTATTTAATTTGAACATTTTCTTTCTTCACAAGTACCTTACCCTGCTGATGATTTCCAACACAACCTTCCACTTGAATCTTTCATTTTTTTACATATATCTTATGATACATTATTATATTCTACACATGAGGTCTTTGCTCCTTCACATGGACCATTACTGGCTGTAGATAATAGCCAACATTAACTTCCATCTGTTGCTGTTATTTATTTACAAACATCAGGAGAATATGCAGGTCCATAATCTGCACATGTAGCTTTAGATGCTATACATAAATTAGACATTCCTAATCTACATGATGACAAATATTCAACACAATTATCATTATTAAGATCTACATCTGTTGGTGCTACAACATCACTGCATTATCTCTCTATACATGTACCATCTGCTAATGCCCAACATTTATCACCATTTACTTTTTTAACAGTTTTACAACTATCCATAGTAAAATCTGTATATAATGTACAAGAACTTTAAATAGTAACACACTTGGTTCCTGAAAATACACATGTACTCAAATACTAAGCACACACTTCTTCAGATGGTGAATCAATATTATTATCACAAGATATTGGTTCACAATTACCTATTGAATTATCATTTTTCCAACATTTATTCCCACCAGTTGTCTTAACTTATTTGCAAGCATCCTAATTAAAATTAGTATAATCAGCACAATTAATTTATTTTTATTAACATGATGATCCATCAAATACACATCCTAACAAAAAATCATCACAATCTTATTAATTTAGAGCTGATACTTTATCTGAGCATTATCTATTAGCACATGGACCACTAGTTCCAGATGCAAGCCAACAACCTAAATTATTAATATCAGAAAGTTATTAACATAAAGTACTATCTCCAGTATAAGAAGCACAAGTAGGCAAAGCAATTATACAATTTGTACCGTCAAATCTACAACTTTTCATATATCCTTTACAATCAGCATTAGAAGTTGGATTGATTACTTCAGAACAAGATTTTTAAGAACACACAGTTCTTAGAGTACAAGGTTTATTATTACCCTTAAATTACATACAAGTGCTTAGAGTGCCAGTATAAGTATTACATTCAAGAGAGAAATGTTGACATCCTGCTCCATTAGTAACACAACCACTAAGAAATTCTTCACAATCCTTATCAGTGGTGGCAGTTGTATTATGAGCACATGATTTTTCAACACAATTAGAACCAACCTCCCACCAACATTAATTACCATTTGATTTAAATTTAGAGCATGTTTCAGGTGATGATCCTGTGTAACTTGAACATAATTCTGTTGAAAGTATACATCCAGCTCCACCATAAAGACAACCATTTAAAAATTTTATGCATTCTTCATCACTTATAGCACTTGTATTATCAGTGCATTAAAGTACTCTACATGCAGATGTATTACCAACATCATTATAACATTTTCCATTAGAACCAGTAAATTTAGCACAAGTATTAGAATCACCAGAATATGCTGAACAAGGTTCTGTATTACTTATACATCCAGTTCCCTTGGTTTTACAATTAAATTAAAATTTAGCACAATCTTCATCTGTAGTACTGGCTGTATCAATAGTACATAATCTTTCACTGCATGGCTCTTTAGTGGCATTACTAGTACCCCAACATCGTTAATTATTCCCTATAAAGCTTTAACATTGATCTGCCTTTCCAGTATATAAAGTACATGGGCTTAATTTATGAATACATCCTTCGAGTGTTGTAAGACAACCAGGTAAAAATTTCTCACAATCTTCATTAGTAATATAAGTCTTTGGAGCATCTTAACATTCAAGTTTTCTACAGGATGCACCAGTCCAAAAGCATGGTTATTTATTTTCTTAATTTTGACTACAGATACTGATTGTAGTGTATGAAGTACATAAAGCAGTTACACAAATATTATTCCAATTACAATTAGAAGTTCCTTTACAAGCCATTTCACTAGAAGTTGATAAACAGGTATTCTTATCTTCACATCCAACTCCTTTGGATAGACAATTCGAATGAAATTGTTAACATTATTCATGAGTCTTATATTCTATTGGAGCTTCTGAACAAGAAGCAATGATACAATTGGCTTCATTGACTTCATCTGTTCCTTTACACCTTCCATCAGATCCTACAATAAGTGCACAAGTTGTCTTGGTACCCTTGTATTAATTACATTATTTTCTAGTTGCCACACATCCTTAACCGGAAGTAACACAACCCTTTTAGAATGAAGCACATTCTGAATCAGTTTTTAGTTTAGTATCAGCATCAGAACATAATTTTTATACACAAGAAGTCCCTGTACCTGTTTTACAATAACCATCTGATCCTAATCTTATATCACAATTATCTGAATAAGCAGAACATTACTCCAACTTATCTGTACATTCTATTCCTGTAGTAATACATCCTTTTTTATAAGTATTACATGCTTCAGCAGTAGTGCCCTTTGAACTCTTACACTATCTTTCCCTACATACTTTCTAATCAGGAGTGGGTTCACATAGACCATCTGATCCTATTAGAACTAAACAATTCGTGCCTTCCTCCTAATAGGTTGAACATGATTATAAAGGAGGTTCTACACAACCTTTTCCATTTGAAAGACAATTCATTTAAAATGTTTAACATTATTTATCATGTTAATATAGTGGTGCTTCATTGCATGGTATTCTTTAACAAGCTCCATCCTTTTCCTGACAATAGCCATCACTACCTATTCTACCTAAACAATCATCTTTTAGATAGGTAGAACAAGTTTACAATTCTTGTACACATCCTTTACCAGTTGAAATACAACCTAATAAAAATCTATTGCATTAAGCATTAGTAATGAGTGTGTCTGGAGCATCAGTACATATTTGATCCGAACACTTTTTCTCTGTTTCTAACCACTTACATTTTCCTGTTCCAGATATACTTATGTTCTACAAACACAAAGTTTGATTCAAATATTCTTCACAGTTCATAGGATCAATACAAATCACTCCATCACTTGTACATTATGTTGACACTTTCTAACACTCATCATTTGAAGTTCTTATGTAAGCCTGACACCCACTAAATTATTCACATTACAATTTCTTCTCTTTGTCCTCATAATATGCACATCCCAATGTGATGGCACAATCTGTCTCTGGCTTACTCTTAATATTCTAACATAATTAACTCACAGGATAAGTAGAGGCATCACTCTCTGGTTACTTCTCTTAACATTTATTGTTATTACTATCCCATGTACAATTTATAATGCAATCATTCTTACTCTTTAATTCTGTGCATATACATTACTCAGATAAACTAACCTCTAAAGAAGATGCACACAATAGTAAAATACTCAAAACGAGTGTTGTCATCAATATTTTTTAAATATAATTAGTAAATATTCATTCACAAAAATATCAATTAAATTAATAGACTGCACATAACAATCATTCCTTACCCAGGACATTTTGTGCATTTCTACTTTGGATCATCAAATGTTAATTAGAATAAAGTTTTCACAGAATAACATTCTTCTTTATTCAAAGTTTAAATATCAAATCCATTTTCACATTATTTCGTCTAAGCATTCCAACTACATAACAAAGTCTTATCCCCATCTGTTATTGAAGCAAAGTTATTTTTGCATAATTATTCATCATTCCCTATGAAAAGACAATCCCTTTATTAACAACTTTCATTCATCCACATACATGAAATTCTATTTCTTTCACATAACTCTTTTGGATTAAACACTAAATTTGCACTATCACAAGTCTCAAATGGATAACTTTTACAAGAACCATATTCATGTCCAGGTTGTTAGATATATCCTTCATCAACATCATCAGCTATCCATATACAATAATTTTTATTTGAATCAACACTATTTGAACAAGTATTTTTTGTAAACAAGGAATCACAATTTAATTCTTAATTTATTTAATCCCTACAAATTTAAGTTGAATCATCATATATGCATTTTGAACTTGAATTGCAAAAAAATTTAACTTATATTTCACTACAATTATCTAAGTTTTAACATTAATTGTCTATGTAATTGCAATCTCGAAGAAAACAAGCTTCTTCATCTTCTATTTCTTAACATTTTCTATCATAACATTTCTTTTTATCTGTATTCCATTTGCATTTTTTGTTACAATCAACTTCACTCAATATTTATTGACATCTACATGCACTACTCACATCATATACAATTTCCTCTCCAAGTATTATGACAATAAAAATAACTAATTCAAAAAACATAAATAAATATTGAATTATTAAATCATTACTATTCTTATAACAATTCCCTAATCTTCTAATTAGCTTATTTTTCGGCATAATCTAAGGCACTATTTCCATCTATAATTTATTATCAAAATCATACATTTGTCCTTAAGTGTTCTATCTGCTTTCTCTGATAATAGATATTTGACAATAAGATAATGATTTCCTCTTGTAGCCAATATCAAAGGTGTAAAACTATTTCCGTAACTTTACTCATTAATCGAATGATTTAATGTCACAAGTTTTCTAACTGTATCTAAGTCTCCATCTCTAGCTGCACTCCATAATGCTAAATTTAGAATTTATTATAACTTTTAAATGCAAACTTGACTTCAGAATCTGTTGTCATTTAATCAGCACTTTACCCCTTGCTTGTTCTGATTGTGCAGTATCGATCTTCATCAGCATCATATCTACTTAATAAATGAACAACATTTCTATTTTAATAAAATGATGCATAATGCAATGGAGTCCAATTTCTTTTATCAACTGCATATATATTAGAACCTGATTCAAATAAAACTTTAACCACTTAATCATGACCTTTTTTTGCTGCTAAATGCATAGGAGTACAATTTTGATTATCCTAAAAATCAATAAAATTTTCTTAATTAGCAACTCCTTTCTCGATTAATAATTTAACAGCCATAGCTTAATTATTTAGAGCTGCTATGTGGATTGGATAATATCCTTTATTTGATGAGATTTATTGATATGCTCCTCTCTCTATTAAAGTACTTATTGACCATTATTCTCCATAAAATGCAGCATGATGTAATGGAGTCCATCCATTTGTATCTATTACATTAACATCAGCATCCATTTCTAAAACTTTATTTAACATTGTTTTATTAGATGATTTATGAGTTTATTCTATAGCTTTATGAACAGGTGTTATTCCATAAATAGTTGATTTTCCATTTACTCTTTATCCGCAATTTACTAATAATGTAAAACTCTTATCATCTCCTTCTTCTACGGCATTATTTAGATCCATCAAATATTTTCGTACAGAATCATTCGAAGCATACTCCAAAGGAGTTCTAATTTTTCTTTTGCATTTTATTTTTGGATCTGCTCCCAATTATAACATAAATTGAATTACTGCAAAATCCCCTGCAAAAGAAGCCAAATGCATAGGTGTCTTAAATTATATTTAATTTTACATATCCATCTTAATCTTATTAATTAACAAATTCCTTTTATACTTTTTTAATATTATTTTTGAAATTTGTTTGTTTGTATTCAAGCAGTTATTAATTTATAAAATTACATATCAAGTCACGATAATGTTTATATTATCTTGGATCAATCTTTTTATCTTCAGTTTAGACCAATAATTACACATCCATAAAAATATTATAAAATAAATCCCATCCTTAAGGTTCAAAATTAAATTATGACAATTATTTAATACATTAAAAACATTTAGTATATTTAGATAAACTACCATAGTGTATTGGATTTCTTTGAATTTGATCTATAGTAACATTAACTCTACTAAAATATTGTAGATTTTAATCCAAAAATTATTAATATTATTCACTAACAATTACTTAAAATTATTAGAATCTTTATTAAACTTATTTTAAATGTTTATCTGCATTAATTAATTACCCTTTTTGTGAATCTGTCTTTTTGAATTGATACTTTTTCATTACTAATTTTAATTCCTCCCATTTCATCATATTTTATTAATGTCTGAACATATTAAAAAGAATTTAAAGACATTCAAGATTTCCTCTTTATGCACAAACATGGTATATATTAAATCCAGATTTAGATATTAGAAATGGATCAGCACCTTTTATTAACAAATACATCACAATATTTTTGAAGTTATAATAACTAAATATAAAATAATGAACAATTATATACCATGCATAAAATAATGGTGTTTTACCTTCTGGATCTTTTGAATTTATTATGTCCTCAACATTATTGAATTGATGCATCCAATCATTTAATTAAGTCAATTTTCCTTCAATTACAAAAGTAAAGATATTTTACACTTGTTATTTTGAAAATGTGATATTAAAAGTTAATGGTTGAGTGAGAAGATCCTTATCTTAATCCATTAGTAAATATTCTTGATTATTTAATATATTTTTTTATATAATGTCTGTTATATAATTAATAAATTTTAATTAATTAGCTTTTGTTAGTAACTCTTCAGAGAATTGAATTCAATAAATTTTTTTGATTGTAAAAGTGGTTTTGATTCATTTTTAACTTTTCTATATGACTAGTTTCAATAGAATCTTCAAACCCATCTAATTGAAACTCATCTATTTAATCTAATGATGGAATAGTCAACTTTCTCTAAGGATTACTATTCACAGTGGATGTACGATTTTTTTGATTTTAAGGGGAACATGATGAATTCAAAAGTTAATTATTTAATCCAAATTACCAATCCATTTCTAAACTAGTATGTACATTTATATTCTTATCACTTTTACTCATCTCATACTATTATTTAGTAAGTATAGACATTGGCAAATAAATTGTCAAATAAAATTTAACTTAAAAAAAAGGATGATTAAGTGCTTATTTTGCAGTAATTCGATCCTTTGGATACTTTTTAGTCATCAACTAAATGAGATTACCGACTATTAATAAAATGATAAGATTCAATACATTCTGCAGGATATGGAGAACTGGGGATTTCAAAATAAGCATCAGCGTTCCTTTTTACTGTTGATTTTTAATCATGTCCTTTAAATGGATTATAACCAAATACTCTAAAGATATGTAAAAAGATGGTACATTGCAAATAAAGTAATTCCAAAACTAAAAATATCACATTATCCATTATATTATTTTTTGGTTTCCTCAAATCTTATAATTTCTGGAGCAGAATAACTTAAATATGAATAAATATATACCCTAAAGAACCACAAGAAGGAAATGGAATATCTTTAATTAATGTACTAACAGCTAATCCAAAATCTATTAGAATTGGAGAGTTTAATTTTCCATTTCTAATCATAATATTTTATGGTTTGATATCTCTGTGCATAATATTTTATGAATGTATTTAATGTATTGCCAATAACATTTGATATACAAAACTTTATAGTTCATTTGATGAATAAGGAATTTTACTAGTTGCCTTTGAAATCAATTCAGATCCATTTATATATTCTGTAACTAAATATAATTTTTCAGTATTTTCATAAACTTAATGTAGTTTTAAAATGTTATCATGATTAAATTCTCTTAAAGCATTGATCTCACTTAATAACTATAACTCATATTATTTGTTTATTTTTAACTATTTCGATGATTATTTTGTAATAGCCTTCACAGCAAACAATTCTCCTTCATGGTTCCAGCATTCATAAACCTAATTTAAAACTATTTATACTGTAGAGAAACTTCCATTTCCAATAAGAGCACCAATCTTATAATCCTTTTCAAAAGTTGTCAATATGCATCTCAAAGACAACATTTGTGACCATTCTTAAAATTATTCACCTATATCTGTGCACAAGATTATTTAAAATCCATTATTCCTCAAATAAATTTAGTATTCCTAATTCACTGTTTGGAATTATAAATATACACCATCTAATCTTACATACCCCTTTATGTTTTTGAAATTCCCCACATCCGAATAGAATAAGTATTATTTAATTAAGAAATACTGACGCAAGCATTTCTACCCGAAGGTTTTCCCAATTTTATAGAAATTAGCAATCTTTACATTTTATAATTCCTCTATATCAAAGTTTGGGATATTGTTTGTATACCAAAATTTTCGACCATCACTTTAGCCAATTTGAAAAATCATCAATTTGATCGTATAAAATAATAATATTTATCAAAAATGAAACCATATATCAAAAGATTTATTATACCACTCTTTAATTGATTCTAAATTTGTCATATTACCTACATTTTATTGATTTACATAATTAATTCATAATATAACAAAAAAAAATTCATTTCCATTTTATATCAACTACATGATCATATTAATCTATTTCATTTGAATCTACTGTAATATCTAATCCTTAACTCATACTTGCTAATTATTCTTCACTTGATGTTAACATTAAATTATTTTATTTGTCATTTTTCTTAATGATGCTAGGAACTTCCAAATCTTAAACATCATCTAAATCCTCTTCAATCTCTTCAAATTAAAAATCATTTGATTATGATTTTACATTACTCAACTTTGTACTTTCTACTTTCCCTATTGTTTTTGTTATAGGTTAATTTTTATTTACACTTGCTTATTAACTTGTCTTGCCTCCAGGTTTAACGGGTTCTTATTTTTCTTGTTTCTTTATAGAAACTTATTCTTATTAACTTGTATTTTATTAGCTCACTTATTTTGTCCCTTTCGGATTGTATTTTTGATATATATGTTATAAAATAGGTTAGTTGATGTTCAAATCACTCTATTTTAATCCAATTTTTTTTATCAACTAATCACGTTCAATAAAAGGAATATGATTACTCTCACTTTACAATACAGAAAGAGTAAATTCAAAATCAAAGAATTATAAAAATTCTTTGACCACTTCCAATAACAATAATAACTCATTATCCTTTTGAATAGCTTTAGCTTTTTCATTTTCCCAAAAAAAGTTAGATGCTCCTGACTTTTTGCCTTTTGATTAATCAAGGATTTTAAACACAGATGCTTTTATTTATGCCTTTACTTTGGTCAACTATCCTTATTGATCCAAATTTTTCATAACTAAATCAATTGCATTTTCATCTGACATTTTTTTAATTTTTTAATTTTTTATAATAATAATAATTCAAAAATGTATACAATACAACCCAATAGTGGTAGAAACAGCATTTTTGGATAAACGAATGTAAACAATCCTGTCTAAGGATAGAATATTATGAATTAATATGGATAAACCTATAGTGGAATATTTTAGCAATAAAGTTAATCAAATATATAATAACAAAATCTATAAACAATTCCTTAGCAATAATAGTAATATCAATTAACATAATAATAATAGTAATAATAATAATAGTAATAATTTTAGTAATAATAATAACAATAACAATAACAACAATAAATATAGATATTTCCAAATAATAATCAATAATAACAGTAAATTGATTAAAATGCTAATAATTTTGTCTAATATGGATAATAATTCTAACCTATTTATTAAGAACCTGATAACTTTACTAATCCTAATGCAATACCTCAAAAAATTGATCTTTAATTTTATGGAATATATGATAAGGTTTATTATATTAAGGCGTATCTATTATTAAGATTTAAAAATTGGTAAATACTCTATCATTATAATCATACCAAAAAAAATACTGCAGAGTCTCATGCTAAAATAATAGTTAAGAACTTTTTAGAATTCACTTAATTAGAATATGATGTTACATATGTTGTGAGTACTGATGAAGGTTTCTGGATTCTTAAAATTACTGACTTAGATAGAATATATATGGTTTTATTTGATAACAATTTCAGAAGAGATTTAGGATTTTAAGCTTTTGAAGAATATTATAAAAGTCTTACTCAATAGGATTAGTTGGTTAAAACATAAGATAATGTAATTTATTATTAATATACTAATTAAGATTGAATTAAATAAATAAATAAATGAAATGTTAGAATTGTTAACTTAATAATATGAATAAAAAATTGTAGAAAATAAAGATACTGGATTGAATTTTGAGTATTCCAAAGTTGATTTTTAATAAGCATACTTTTCTATAGGGTTGAGTGAACAATGTTAAATGAACAACGTGGAAAAAGTCATATTATAGACCTAAAACAATCGAATTCATCCAGCCTTTTAAGGAACAAATGTATTTATTTTAATTTACTTCTTTAAGTTATTTACAGATTTAAAGTCTAATTTGTAACCCATTATATCAATATGCATATGTGTTCTATTAATATTGATCGTGATTCTTTTACTCTACAATTATGTAATTAAAGGTATTTATACACTATTTAAAATAAGATATTTTAATTTCACAATAAAGCAATACCCATAGAGTCTAATAAAAACATTTACTAAATCATTTGATTAAAAAATGAAACAATTCATTCTGGTTCATATATAATTAACTTATTTAAACAAACTTAATTTTAGAAATTTATTTAAGTACTATCAATTAAGAAATGTTTAGTTTTGAATTATTTTTACAATGTTATTAATTCTTCTTTTTTTAACTTAAAAAGCTATTAATTCACTCATTTATATCAAATTGGTCTATTGTTAAATAGATAAGATTTCTTTATTAGGAATAGGATAGATTACCTTTTAAAATTAAAAAAGAAATAATTATAATAATTATATGTCTTACAGAGAACTCCGTAACTTCTGTGAATAAATGAGGGCTTTGGGTTATCATAGGATAATTTCAATGGAAAATTTTAGAAGGCCTAATTTTGAGCTTGTGGCTGATATTCTTTTTTGGCTTGCCTAAAAATATGACCCAAACTCTGATATTTCTGATAATATTGATGAGGAGGTAAAAACAATAATAAAACTCAGAGACATAGAGTAGAATTTATTAAACAAATAACTACTCTATTTGTTAGTAAGGCAAGGCTTAAGATAAACCCAAAGAGATTGTATATGGCAGATGTTTATGCTGTATAAGAAATTTTGAAAATTTCAACATTTTTGTATAAAGCTTAAGTATCTCCACCTGCTGATGAAGAAGAAATTCATGATTTTGTAAATATATCTATGAGTATTGAAAGTCCCTCCCATCAAAATTAAGTAATATTAAGAGTCATAAAATATTGGCTTAAGAAATTACTGATCTTGCCACAAGACTATATGATTAATTAGGAAAAGAGGATGAAGTAAAAGTAGCAAGAGTAAGAATATTATGATAGTCAAAAGGAAAAAGCATTACAATTTTTGTCGAATGTGTCGAGAGGTGGGAATTCATAATCTGAATAATCTTATATTCAGAATTGCATTTAAACAATATTGAAATAACAAGAATAAAATATTTAGGAGATGTCTAAATATGTTGGTAATTTAGATAGGGAACAAAAATAATTAGAGGAAAAAATAAAGAGAAAAACAAAAGAATTAGAATAAGCAGAGAAAAGATTAAAGGGTATGACAAGTGTTAAACCTGCTTATTAAGAGGAATATGATAGATAAGAATATGAATTAGAAAAGTTATATTAAGTAATAGGATTTTAATTATTTAGATTTATGTAGAGAAATTTAGAAATTTAGTTTATTTAGAACATGTCTTAGATTTACAAAATAAGTAGGCTGAAATAGAATAAAAAAAGAAGAAATAATTTCAATAAGGCATATAGAAAATAATTAAGGATGGTGAATATATTGATTTAAGAGGAGGAGATGATGATGGAAATGATGATTAGTTAGATTAATTAGAAGGTGATTCTAGATTATAATCAAGTAATAAGGAAAAACGTAATAATGATTTTATGAGAAACTAATAAGGTGGATTTAATAAATAATAAATGGATGAGGATGTTGGAGATGTAGATGATATTGATGATATAGATGGAGAAGTTGATGAAGATGAAGAAGAAGAAGATGATGGAATTGAAAATTTAGATGATGATAATGAAGATGGCTTTTGAAATAAATTAATCCATTATATGTATAAATATTATTAAAAATGGGAGTATGTTCAAATAAGAGTTAAAGGTTGAATCATTAAGAAGATGTACATAATTATACTAAATAGATTAGTAATATTTACATTTATTGGATATTCAAAATCCTGCCAATGTAAATCAGAAATATGCAAATCATTTCACTCTAATTGAAAATAAATTTATTGGCATAGGAATCAGATGCACTAATCAATATACTACTAATTTATCAAGAAATGAGTGGGAAATGATGCAAAATTAATTTTGGGGTAGAGTAATAAAGTCATATAAAGATAGCTATAAAGATTCAATATATTGGTCAAGCATACGTAAAGCTTTATCATAAGATGATGAAAGTACGTCTCATTTTTTAATATAGAATCTTCAATTGGTATTTTGATGTTATGCAAGTTAAAAATGATTAGAAATACAATTCAATTATTGATTTCAGATAGTATAAATATTGTTTATCAAGAACAAGTATTTTAAGTTCCAGTATTTGTTATTAATGAACCTGTTTCTTGGAACAATGAAGTTTTGGTTCTAGATTTTGAAACCTCTTTATTGAAAGTAATCTGCTATTATTTTTAGGTGAGGATACGTAGTAGTAAACTTCCAAAAGATTTTTTAATACAAACAGAGAGCACCTCGACTATACTTGAAGTTAAATAGAAAATTTTAGAAGCAGCTTAAGAAAAAACCTGTAGGTTATATTTGAATGGAAGAGAGTTAATAGATAAAAATTATTTGGGAAACTATAATATTACTTCAGGAACAGTACTAAAAATAATTAAGTTAGATAATTTAAGCTTTTTTGTGATTATATATTTAAAAAATGGTTGGTATTAATTTATATTATGCATAAACAAAAAGAGTAGATTCTTTTCAAGTGTCATCTTTAACACTAGAAACCAGAGTATGAAGATATTAATACTTTCAACATTAATAAAATAATCGAAGCCAATAAATCTGAATCAATTTTCGAATTAATCTTAGACAACTGTAAATTCATCATGGATTTTAACTTTTCCATCTAAATATCATAGTAGTTTATTATGATTATTATAGATTATAATCATTAATTTACTTAGGCTTGAATAATTGCAATATAGTGACATTACAAAATATTCCCAAAATTGATTCATTGAAGAGATTAACCTTAGACTATAACTTTATTAAGAATTCTGAACTAATCCATTTAAAATTTTACTAAAATAAACTCTTGTCTTTATCCATTATGCAAAACTAACTAGATTTTTCGGATTAATCATTATTACAAGAATTCTATTTATTTGATAAATTAATACAATTATCTATTGCTGGTAATTAGAAAGATGTAACTGAATATGAGAGTGTAATAGTGAGAAATGAGATATTTAAAAACATGAAAAACTTAGTATTTTTAGATACTATTGCTAAAGGAGAATGTAAATTATTTTTGCATATTCTTTAGATTTATCAACTTGCATGGAAAATTAATTTAGTGATTAAAAATAAGAACAAGAGTATTTATCAAGATTAGATGTTGTTGATTGGAAGACTGAACAAGAATATAAATAAGTAGATTAATGATTGAAATAAAACCAATATTTGATATAATAATGCATTAAAATAATATCAATATTTTTATAAGTTATATTTAATAATTAAAATGTGTTTAATTTATTTTAAATAATCCTCTAGAATTATTATTTTATGAGACTAAGTAGATATTTTACTAATCATTATTATATACTTAGTGTTTACAAAAAATAATGAAGGAATCTTTAAATTAGTACTTTAAATTCTTCTTAGTAATAGTAGGTGATTTATTTATTAGAAAAGATATAATATTTAAAATGACTATTTATAAATTTGTTACAAAATAAAATAAAAAACGATTTAATATTGAGAATATAATAGTTTATCTTTCATTATATCAAAATAATACACCATAAATATTGAGTTTTAAACAAATGAATCGTTATAAATTTAAGATAGTATTAATAAATTTATCAATCCCATTTAATTCGTTTTCCATCCTACCAAACTCCTTTATGCGAATTACCATTTGTAAAAAAATACTCTCCAACTCCATTTTATTTACCCAATTCCCACTCTCCTACATATTTGTGACCATCTTCCCAAATAAATGTTCCTATACCATGTTTCTACCCTTGTTTATACTCACCACTATACTATTTACCTAACTAATAAATTTATTATACCATCAACCCAAGTCATTATCCCACTTCCCTCCATTTAATTTCCAACCCAATCTCCTTCATAAGTTCTTCCATCAGGCCAAAAATATTTACCTACACCATGCAAGTTGTTCCTCCAAAAATTTCCCTCATATCTTGATCCATCAGGATAAGTGAGTTTACCCAATCCTTCCTTTTTACCATCTTTATAATATCCTAATTTACAATATAAATTACAAATACCTTCAAAAACTGATCCATCAGGCCATTTCTCTATACCAAAACCATGTTACTTGTCTTCAATCCAATCACCCTCATACTATGCTTTATTGTAATTTATATAAATTCCCTTTCCATTTGCTTAGTCATTTAACCATTCACCTTTGTATACATCTCCATCAGGATGAATTAAAATTCCATACCCGTTGGCTTAATTGTTCTTCCATTCTCCTGAATAAATTGAACTAAACACTCAAATAAAATAAGTATTTACCCATCAGGCCATTTTTATTCACCTTAGCCCCATCTTTTTCCTTACATCCATTCTCCTTCATAGTAGGAACCACCTTCCATTAATATTCTAGCTAGTTTAACTGGAATAGTAGAATCTATAGTTTATTAAACAATTATTTCATCAGAGCTCATAATTATCTGAGGGAGGACACTTCTATTTGAGCACTGTGAATATTAATCGTCTTTATTTTCTTGTTACTTTGCCTATGTTGAATGCTGTTAGATATCACCATTTATTAGTCCAGTATCAATTAAGAATTCATCATTACCATTTTTCTGTTGCACTTCTTCATTAACATAGCACATTTTTGTGCAATTACCCATCAATTCTAATTATTATATAAATATCTCTATATTTTCGATATTGAAAAATCAACCTAAATCTCAAAAGATACTGAAAAATAAATAATTTTATGCCTCAAATTATCTTTGCAGTATAAATTTCTTATATCTTTAATCAATAATTTTAAAACTGAAAATATGGTTTTAATACTATGAAATTGATTTATAGAAATATAATTTAATATAAAGATAAACGAGACATTATTTTACTGATTTTGTATTAAAATACATAGAACATACTTTTCTATCATTTTATAGTATTTCCAATAATAATAATACAAAAACATATTTCTTTATTTTCTCAAATAGTTTATTATACTATATAAGTAATTCATTAAGGAGTTTATATTTGCATTTGTTAAAGTGTTCTATTATATTTTACATTTTCAAAAGTATATTTTAAATTAGGATTAATTTATTAAACAAAGAACCTATTCATCCAAAGAGATTTATTACAAATATTTATTGTACTAAAGATGGAATTTTATATTGAATTTATTATTAAAAATTCTAGCTCCATAATTTTATAATTAACGGTAAATGAACAATAGTGGGATCATTCAACTTGAATTTTAGAATGGAATTTATTAAGGGTAGACTGTATAAAATAAATACAAATAAGGATTGGGTGTTTATTTATGGGAAGATGGATGTGCATATTATGGTGAATGGAAATCAGATGAAATAGATGGTTTAGGAATTTTCTTCATACCTCCAAAGACTTAAATAATGGGTCATTTTAAAAAAGCTCAAATAAACGGCAATTGCATTTTTTCAACATTTCAAGGAACCTATTATGGATAATGGATTAAAGGATAACCAGTTGAATTTATAACAGCAAAATTATAAAATTTAGAAATAAACATATATTTTTAAAATGGTAAACCAATTAAACATGAAAGGATATAGATACCAAAGTTAGAGATACCAATATTGAAAAACAAAATTTACGATTAAAAAGCTATTTAATAACTAGAACTTTAAAATGGTACTTTTTATGGCATAACTTTTAAAAATTAACTCAATTAAATTATGCCAAACGGATTAGGAATATTTATATCTTTTGATGGATTGCTATGTAGTGGATAATTCAAAGATGGATTTTTAAATGGAGTAGGTAGATTGTAAAACTAAAGTGGAGATATATATACAGGTTAATTTGAGAATGGTGAATATGATGGGAAGGGAATATACTTATCTAAAAAAGATGGTTTGTAGTGGACTAAAGGAATTTGGAAATAAGGAGATTTAATTGAGGTTCATTAAAATGGTATACTAAAAGATGTTTCATCATCGAAAGAAATAATGTGTATTTCTAACTATTATAACTAGTTCCTTATAGTGATCATAAGAATTCTATTAAAGTGCAATAACCCATTAATGCCAATGAGATCAAAACTTTTGAAGATTAAATAATAAATTATATTCAGAAATCGATTTATTCTTCTACCAATACTTCACCAGATGTAGGCAATAAACATACAAAATTAACAAGAAATTATTTTTCTAATTCACCTAAAACCTCATATGAAAAAATATCAGAAATACTTTTTGGAACAAGAATTTAGGAAGAAAAGTAGTAAATATAAAAGCTCAAGTAAATTCAATAAAAAAAAAATGATCAATTAATAAAGTATTATAAAGATTAGTGTTAATAAATAGAGGATACTTCTAAAATCTAACATTTTACAAATTAAACTAAAGAACCTAAAATTTCTCATGTTAAAATGAAAACTCACTTTATTGAAACGTCTAACATGAGAGAAGATCTAAAACGATAGTTAAATCATAATTTTAAGACCCCAAAATAAAATTAAGAAATAAAATACTTGCAATTCTTATAATAAGAGTAAAAGGTTGAATAAACATAAATCAGAGGATAAACAAATTTAAAGAGTGATAGAAACAATAGAGTTAACACAGAAATATAGTTAAAATCATAATTATAAGATAATTTGGATAAAATAAAATACAATTTAAATATTTAGGAACCTTTGCTAATTTTTTAAAAATAAAAGACTCTAGATTCCCCTAAAATTATTCAAAATTAATTAGTTCCTAAAACAGAAAGAAATAATAGCAATTAATAAAATTCTTCTGTTAAAAAAACTAGTATAAAAAAATAGAATTTATTAAAAACTTAATGTTAAAATAACTTCAAATCAATTAAAGATGATAATTTAGAAACCAATTAGTTAATATCTAGAGATATAGAAAATAAATAATAGGGTTCTATTTAAAGTAAGAACACCTAAAGAAATAAATAACATCATCCAAAAAACTCACCATCAAAAAAAAGTAAAGACTCAAACATTATAGAAAATTAAAAAGCTATTTCATAAGTATTATAATAATAAAATAATGATTTGGAAATAACTTCAAAAAGAAAATAAGATATTGATTAAATAAAAAAGTTAAGTTTTAGTTAATAAGATTTTGCATAAAATTTTGAAACATTTAAGAATACTGAAACTAATTAATTCTAGCAAAACAATTATGAAAAAGATTAAAAACCTATAGTTAATGATCAACATGATGTTGACTAAAATTAAATAATGCTAATATAAAGATAACAGCAATATTTAGAATAAATAATTGATCAATAGAAATTATAATTATAAAATCTAAAGAAAGAATAATAATTACTAGATAAAGAATATTAAAACTTTGATGTAAAATCAAAATTTATTACATTGACAAATGGATCTATAGATTCATTAGATAGTAATCCTTAATATTCAGATAGTTTTAATCAAGATTTCATTAAATCAGTAAAAGACATAATGAGATTTGAATTAAAGAGGAAATAAGGAAATTCAATTAGAGACTCTCCTCATTTTGAATAGTCAAAAATAACAAATAATTAATAATCCTTATTTTCAAACGATATTTAAAGTTTTGAAAATGTAAATCAACTTGATAAAACTCCTAATATAATTAAAATTTAAAATGAAGATAATACTTAACAAAAAGTTGACTTACCTTAAGGTTAGAAGGAAGTAGTTTCTTAAAGAGACTTGGATGACTTACTATTGGAGAATCCTCAATTGAAATAATCTAGATAGGCAAGAAGAACTAAAAGCTCTAAATACTCAACACTAAAGAACCTATAAGAAAATTAAAAAATCTAAAATAATCAAACCTTATCAAATCATTCCTTTAATCAGTCTTAAGAGTAACTGACTAAAAATTTTGAAAAGGATTATATAAATTTCAATAAATCAGGCATGCATTAAGACTTTAATGAAGATTAGATAAAAAAATAAAATTAAAATTAAGAGATTCTAATTTAAGAAAATGAAATCACCTAAAATTAAAGTATTCACAAAAAATCAATATCTTTGGTCTAATTATAAGATTTATAAAATTTAGAATTCTAAAACCTTGTTATAAAATAATAAAATGATGATAACTCAGAAAAGAGTAAAATAAAGGAATCTGAAAAATAATCAATAAATAGCTTAAAATAAATAGCCTGTCATTCATAGCATTCATCATGTTTTTAAAATAATTTGTAGAATAAGTAGATTTAGTTTTAGATACCTTAATAGAGTTAAAATATTTAGGTTTCTATTTAACAAGAAGAGAAAAATAATTAACAAGATATTGAAGATATTAAACAATAACTAGAATCCTAAAAATAAATTCTTGTTTCTTTATAAAATTAAATGTTGTAGTCATAACCCATTAAAGTTACAGAGAGCAAAATTCAAAATGGAATGAATCATACAAAATCTAAAGGTGATTTGATTAATTTCTTGCCTGATCCTCGTAATAGTCCAATAAAAAAAGTTATTATAACCAAAGGATAATTTCCTGCTTTTTCAATCATCAAACCAATAACTCCAATACGATTATGATTTAATTTAATTTATTTTATTTAGTTTTTATAATTTTATGGATTTATAGTAGTTAAGAAAAGAACTTAAAGAAAAAGAAAAAAAATTAAAAGTTGAGTAAAAAAGCAAAATAGTAAATTTATAATTTTATGGGATGACCAAATCAGAAGCCTATGATTCAGTTAATATATAAATAAATCAGACAAAAAAAATAGGATTAGTTTAATAGTGTATGATCTTAAAAAGAGGTAAATCTGATTTGTTTTGGAGTTCTAATAATAAAGGAATGTTTTTAAGATATTTCAATCAAAAACTAACTATAGATTTAAGAGCAAGAGAAACATTAAAACCTATTGAAAAACCATGTTTAATTATTGTGAATGGAAATAAAAAATCAAAAAGAAAAGAAATAATATAAAATTGTTAATAAGAGATATTGAAACTACTTGATAAGAAAAAAGAGGATGGAAACGAAATTTTAATAAGCATTTTTGGATTTCTGAATTCTAGTATGATTAGTTTATTATCTATAAATTAAGACTTTGAGAAAGTAATACATAGCAATCTTAAAATTTATAAGGATGACAATATAGTAAAAACAAAAAATTTAATATAAATAGCTGTTAATAATGTAGATGAATTGTAATAAATTATGAATTTATACAAAAGCATTAAAGCTTTGATTGAATTATAATGTAAATAAAAATTTAAAGAAATTGTATTTTAATTTATAAGAGCTGAATTGGAAGATAATAAATTAATTAGATTTTGGGACAAATGCAATATAGTATAATTCTCAAATGATAATGATGCTAAGTAATTCCATTTAAAATAATGTTTGGGTCAACTTGACAAGAGAGAGCAAATCAATTACCATAATTGTAAATTAACAGAGTCTTTGTAAGATTGTTTTAAAGAAGAATATTAAATAGAATATATTGGATGCTTAATTACAGATTAAACTTTAGAATCATAGTTATAAGTTTTGTAATTTTTAGATCCAATTTTACCTATTAAATCTAAAGTAACTTAATAAGAAGGTTAAAATACAATAAAGGAAATCTTAGGATCCAGATTGGAATTATGAATTGTTTTTAAATAATATAAATATATTAATAATAATGAAGAAATTAATATTAATGATAATTATATATATAATTCACTCTGAATTCTCATCAATTTTTTAAAATTACCATGGCCATCTCCAATTATATAAGAATTAACGAAAATCAAAACGATTATCATCACATGAATATGATTATGCATGAAATGATGCAGTTATGCTAACAGCCTTATGTCTATTAATGGCATAAAATTTAAAAAACTTTTTAACTTTTTCTGCCACTTATTTTGGTGAAATATCACTCCAAAGATACCTTAATTTTTTATATAAGCTAACTGGACCAAGTTTTTGGACTTTTCTCAATTTAGCAAATGTTTCTAATTCATCAAAAGTTAGTTCCATATCTTTTTCAGATACATGTCCTTCAGTTGTTAAAGGTCTTAATTCTGGTGATGGTTTTGCTTCCAAAATCAACTTAATAGCAGAAAATTTAAATGTCTTGTAACAAAAGTCTAGAAGTTCTTTTAAGTCATTTTTAGTTAAACTTCCTATAGGGTTAATATCTGCACTAGAGCAATCATATTTGGTTAAGAACCCTCTTAAGGATTCATCAAGATTACTTGAACCCAAAACTATCAAGAACCCTTACTTTCCATTATTCCAAGGAGTAAGTTATGCTAATAAATAAGTGACTATCATTCTTGATCTTGCCTAGATATTCTACAAAGCCAAATCTTCTTATAATGTACCTCCATTGACAATAAATTATGGTTCCCCTTTAACAATAGGTTTGATAGCATTTATACAAGCATTACAAACATCATCTATATTAACTTCATAATGTTGAGATCCTATTTATTCTGCTAAAAGTTATGATCTTTATTTAGACTCAGTAGATGAATTTTGAGTTCCCAAATAAACAGTAAAAAAGATTTTATTTACAATTTCTTATGGAGATTTAGGACTGAATTAATCATCTTAAACTATTTATCTAAGTTATTTAAGCACTTTATTATGACTATTGTAATCATCATCAATAGTTGAAATAGTTTTAAATATTTTATTGGCCATAAAAAAAACACTTATTGCTGTAGCAGCACTATCAACTCCACCAGATAATGGAAGCATGAATCCTGATGCTCCTGATCTTCTTAAATAATCCCATAAATAACATGCTATAGAATCTTCTACTTCAGATTCATATTGAATTGGAATATCCTTATAATAAATGTAATTTTATTATTATGTAAGATTAATATTTAGTTTAATTCTAGGGAAATGTTTTTATTTTGAAGCCATTAAAGACCTACTTTTTATGTTTATTCTAATATTTCTAATCTCTTATAAATCTATATCACATGTAGTAACTTCAACATCTTTAAGTGAAAAAGCATCACTTTTTGCAAATACTTTACCATTCAAGACTATACAAGAACAACCATCAAAATATAATCTATTACCATCACATCCTCTTAAATTACAAAATGCATAACAAGCACCATTTCTTTTTGTGATGTCTTTGAATAATTCAGTTCTCTCTTTTATTTTTCCAATTTAATAATGAGAACCACTTGAATTTAAAATAATCTCAGCACCATCAAGAGCTTAACTTGCACTTGTTGGAATTGGAATCCACATCTCTTCACATATTTCTATTCCTATTTCTGTATCTAAAGTTTATAATATTGCTACTCCTATTGGTACACATTTTTATCCTGTTATCTTTTAAATAAAAGTTGGTAATTCTAATTCTTCTATTTCTTTACTCCAAGGTGTAAAATACCTTGATTCCCTGTAATTTCCATCATCTGCTAAGTAAATCTTTGGTCTAATTAAGTGAATTTTCTTATTTAAAAGTATCACTCTACAATTATAAAACACACTTTTATGAATAACAGGCATTCCAATATCACATACAATATTATCTGTATGAAGTAATATCTCTGATACAGCTTCCCTTTATATATAATTCTAAATTCTTACCAACAATGAGTAACAGTATCTGACTCCAAGAAATGATCTTCACACATATACCCACAAACTTCTAATTCTGGACCAACCCGATATACACATTGCTTTCTCTTGCATATCTCGATGCTTTCAATTATATTTTAGAGGTTATAATTAAAATCCATCGCAAATTAGTTCATTGTACATACACCAATCCGTGTGATTGACATATTATTAAATAATTTTAATTAAAATCTGATTATATTATATTTAAATAAGTAAAAAATACTTATGTATCTTTTGTTTTTGATTTAGAAAACCAAATTTTAAAACTTTCATATTTTTAAAAACACATATTAAAGATAGTATTATAGCTAAATATAATTTATTGTGTTAAATTATTAATAAATCAATAATCATGAATAATTTACTTGATTTGTATTCCTATTCTAAAATTCTTAATGAATAGGATAATTTTTTAATTAAATACATTTATTTAAGTACATTATGATCTTTCTCACCAAAGAATCTATTTTCTTAATACATAAATTATAGTAGTTTTATTTTAATTAGTATTTTTAGAAAGTGACATGTTATAAATTTTCCAAGTTATCAATGCCATCTTCTGAGTAATGAACTATCACTCACATAATTATCAACAGCCAATCTATAGGAGAGTTTTAGTCTATTATTAAATTTAATAAAACTGTAGTTTGTACTTGATAAAACAGCTATCAAACCTAATGAATTGTATATATATACAACGAGTCTTCTTTTAAGATTTTCTTATATAAGCATATTGGCAAAAAAAGAATATTTTAATAAATTTAACAAATGATGTTTTGTGCAATTTGATTAAAGCCATTTTACTTAATTATTCTTAATAGTGAGCTTTTTCTATTATTTAATATAATTTGATTTATTAGAATGAGATTTTTAATTTTATATAAAATATTGGAAATGCTAAAATTATTATTGATATTCTTATATTTCTTATTGAATGAATAGATATTTAAATATATTTCATTTAACTTCTTTACTATGTGTATTTTAAGGTTTTTTTAAGATTTCAAAAGTTTTACTGATTTAAATTTATAATATAAAATCGATTAATTATCACATTATGTTGCATGCACAACATTAACCTTTTACTTAAGGCTTACTTAATTCAATTTCTTTCTAAGTTAAAATTGTATAGTATTAAGATTCAAACATGCTCAAATAGGCACTTTCTACCATATGATTTTTCTAGACACTTTCACCCATTTATTTAATTCCACTTTCAAACATATTCTTATGATTGCTTTCTACCATTCCCCTATATGTATTTATTATTGGCCTTTTAATAATAAAATTATAGTATTACCATAAACAAGCTATGTTAGGCAATGTTCCTTTGTATCTTAACATTAATTAATCTTCATTAATATATTCTTAAAGATAACTTGGGTCTTTGCAAAATTATATCTTTTTTGCTGTTTCTGGATGCATCAATTCTTTATAATTATGATTAAATTTGAATACTTTCAACTAATTTCCAAGCTGCTACTAAAAAGAAAGGTGGATTCAATAGATGCAATTATTCCAATGAAGCTGTGTAGTTTGATTAGGTTACATCAATAATTTATTTAATTATCTTGAAATGACATAGATTTCAAATTTACTTAATGAGGTAGTCTAAATAAACTTATATCATTCAGATCTACAATAATTCTCCATTTTTCTACATAATAGGGTACTAACATAAATTTTTATATATAATTTAAGAGTACACACATAGCATTAAGTATTGGTGGTAATTATTCCTATAATATTAATATATTTTATTACAATATTTGTACTAATTTTTGAAACCTATATAAAAATTAATGGTCTGTATTGCTTGTCTCTTCCCAAACTAAAGATTACTCCTTTTTTCTCAAAATGCAATAAATACAATTACTAAAATATCTTCTCCGGCTGAAGTTAATATCTAATATTCTGGATTCTCTTTCCATTTCAAATAATTTATTAATGTTTAAAAAGCCATCTCAATATCAAAATTGCCAGAATAACAGAATTTTAATGCAGTTTATTTATCCCATTATTCTGGTAACTAAATCTTGCTTTTCCTTATTAAGTCCTCTAATTTTTATATCAATTCTTCTTCAAAATCTTCAAATTCAACATTATAAAACACATTTCTTTTTAATTTACCATCTACTTAATATTTAATATATTCATCTAAATAGATTAGTAAAATACCTGCATGTTTTATTTGCATTGCTTATTTAGGTGGTCTAAGATAGCTGAAATCCATTAAAATGTATTAAAAATAAATTATTGTTAAAAACAAAATCAAAAACTCAATTTTTATTTTATTAAAATAGATATGCAAAAAAACTTATGTTTTTCTTAGAATTAATTATAATAATATAATCTCGCAAAGGAAAATAGAAGTTCTTATCCGAATAACAAATCCTAAAATAATTATAAAGATATTATTGACATCAATTTTCATATATATATAAAATATAATAAACTAAGTTCCAAATCTTTTTTAATGGGAATGCAAGTCATTGTGTTTCATTTTCAATTTTCTCTAAATTATTGGAACTTGGAGTAATCTAATATATTTTAACATTTCTTCCACTATCTTCTATCTTTAATACACTTGGTCTGTTCTGCTGTCGTTTGATTTTTCTAATAATTTCTATTTATAGTACTTTTTTAATTAGAAACATAATGAACTTACGTAATGTCTTTTGTTTTGTGAATCTTCCTCTATAAGTTCCCCTACAGGGCATGAGTTATTTGTTGGATATAAATCATATAAATTTTAAGAATCTGCAATTATTTGGAGATCATTAATCATTTTTAATTTATTTTTAATATCAAATAATCTCTATTCAGAATTTTTCATACAATACATTTCTATAGCATCTTTTAAATCAACATAATCTGAATTATGCATCTTTGATAAAATATTTATAAAATAAAATTTATAGATTCACCATAACTTTAAACAAATTGATTTTCTTTTGAATATATATAAAGGGAATAATAAATTTACATATATTTGAATAAAATATTCATTCATAATGGAAAATAACAAAATTTGAATAATAAATTAAATTTTGAATTATAAGGTTACTTAATGACAAGTTCTTTTTTATTATAAAGTAATCAGAGATTAACTTATTAATAAATATATATATTTATTATAACTTATTGTAATTATAGTAAATGACTATTTTGTAATTTGTATTCATTTGTAAAAATACTATTAACCTTAATAAAATTGTGTTGATCTTTAAATAATATTATTTTTTACCCAAATGACTAATTATTAATCATTTTCTAAAAAATAATAATTTAAATTTAATTCTGAATGGGGTCACAAATTTAAGTTGATTTGAATAAATCATCTATGAATATGAATTGAATGTAATTATATATAATATAAGGATAGCAATTTAAATGACTAATTTTATCAGCATTTTAAACTTGAAATAATATTTGCTTACTGGTTTATAATGTGTATAATGACAAATTGTTAAATATATGTGAAGCAGATTAATAGTTATGATATGAGTAGAAACAAATATTGATATTAAAAAAAGAAATAATTATATAGAGAAATATCAATTATGATTAATTAATATTGATAACAAAAGTTTTAAACAGTAAGATTAAATTATAAAGTTAAATAGAATAACACTAAAAAGGATCCATTTATGATGAAAAAAATGAATTTGATTTATCTTGTATGAGTTTACATACACTATATTTTAATAAATAATCATTTTGCTATTTTTGTTAAGGATGATGAGGATTTACTCTTATCAAATTGTCTTAAAAATCTAAAATATATATTGATATTGTACTTTAAATCTTCAACTGCTTTATCTCTTTATTTTATTAAACTTTAATTATATTTATGTTTGCTTATTTCTTTATTCAATTATTAGATTAATTTTTCTTAATATTTTTTTTAGATATATTCATGTCGTGATTCATTTTCTACAATTTAATTTTTAATTTTTGAAAATTTATTCTCTAAATCATTCTATTTTTTTAATTACAAACTTTACAAATGTTCAGCCTTTTACTATTATTTAACCTAGACTTATTCTCCTCTATTCTGATAATATTCTTATTTTGATGAATATCTTTCTCTTTAAAGTTATTATTTTTAAGTTAAATCTTCTTATGAATGAGCAGATTTTATGGATTTATACATACTGACTCTTCGAAACTTATTAACTACATAAACCAAATTATTTTGATATTCTTATTATTATACTTCTTCTTTCTTATGCAATAATTAAGGTAATCTAACAGACCATAAATCAACCTTTGATTATTTATTATTATTGCTATGACCTTCACTATTTCTTTCTGTTTTTAGTAATTATAATTTTGCAACATTCTATTTATTTAAGTCACTTTCTTATTTAATTTAAACTGCTTTTTATTGTTTTTCTTGATAAATTTAGGATTATTATTATAGTTATTCTGAAAACTATTGTTTCAATTAATCAATCTTCTTATCTCTAAATACATTAAATATAATTACAAATTTATTGATGCTTATCTATCTATTTATTATCTTACTTAAGATTATTTAAGAGTTTCAAATTAAGTCTATTTAACTTTTCTTTAAATTTCAATACTTCTTGAGTTTTATTCTTTTGCTCTCTCTTTTCTTTATTAAATTGTCAATAATCTTTTTTATCTTTTTTTTTCTGTTTTTTAATTTAGAGATTAAACAAATTCAACTTACTATTCTACTTCTTTCTTCTCTTATTCTTCTTATTGTTATCTTATTTTAGATAATTTTGCTTGATATTTTTAACTTTTATTAAAATGGGTTTCAATCCAACTTTCAATCATTTCAGTAGGACTTTTTAAATGATCACTTAATTGAACACTGCCTAATTTGGATAGTTTAATACCTGCTAACACTTTAGTCTAGATTATGAGGTAGTTTTCTTTTGAGTACTCTTTATTCTTGTTTTAATTTATTTCTTTGTAAAATAACTTATTTTCTTAATTATGCAATTTAAAGCTAATGAATGATATATCTTTTTTCTGTAAATTAAATTAATTCCCCTTAGATTCTAAAATCAATAAGTTCTCTGTAGGATAATAAAAATAAAGAATTACTTTTATAATAGTTAGTCATATTATAAATTGCAAATTTCAAGTGATTTTTTGGTTTTTGGAGAATCAGGATTGATATTTAAAGTATTAATAGTGGTTATAACATTGTTTAATTTAATATCTGTATCAATCAAATAATTTTACTCAATTGTCCTATAATAATTTAGAATAATATAATACATGGGATTACATGAGTATATTTAATGTTTAGTTAATTTTGTAGGCATATTAATTATTTTTCTAAAAGATAAATCACCTTCTAAATCCTTGTCATATTAGTGCATGAATAAATAAGAAATTATAATAATTATAAAATAATTTAAGTAGTATAATTACACTATGACATAATAATAAAATTTATTTATTAGATTGATGTCAAAAAAGTATATGATAATAAGAAATGAGTATTTTATGATATGGTATTAGATAAATTATAAAAATATAATTATATAATTGGTTATAAGTATAAATGAAATGTATATATCGGACCACGTGTTTATGAAATTAAGAAAAATATCTTTATTATTTAATGTCAGGACCTGTGTTTAAGGCAGCAACCAAATGGACTGGAAGAAAGATTAATGTTAAAAATCCAGTAGTAGAATTAGATGGAGATGAATAAGCAAGAATCATTTGGAAGATGATCAGAGAAAGATTGGTTTTACCTTATTTGAATGTGAATTTAGAATATTATGATTTGAGTATGGAACATAGAGACAAGACTGATGATAAGGTATGATATTTTAATAGAAATTCAAGGTTACTTTCGATTCAGGATATGCTATCTTAAAACACAAGGTTGGTGTTAAATGTGCAACAATTACAGCTGATGAAGCAAGAGTTTAAGAATTCAAACTTAAAAAGATGTGGCCATCACCTAATGGATCAATTAGAGCTATTTTAGATGGTACAGTATTCAGAGAACCAATTATTTGTAAAAATATTCCCAGATTGGTTCCAGGATGGACTTAACCCATTGTAATTGGAAGACATTCATATGGAGATTAATATAAATGTTAAGATGTTAAATTACCAGGTCCAGGAAAATTAGAATTAGTATATACACCAACTTAAGGAGAATAAGTTAAGAGAACAATCTTTGAATTCAAAGGAAAAGGTGGTGTTGGATTAGGAATGTATAATACTTATGAATCAATTGTTAATTTTGCTCATTAATCATTTTAATATGCTATAATGAGAAAATATCCATTGATGTTAGGAACAAAAAATACTATCTTGAAATAATATGATGGATATTTCAAAGATATTTTCTAAGAGATATTTGAAGCAAAATACAAGAAAGTATTATATAATAATTATTATAGGATTTTGAAGCCAATAAATTATGGTATGAACATAGATTGATTGATGATTTGGTAGCTTAAATGATGAAATCATCAGGAGGATTTGTATTGGCATTGAAAAATTATGATGGTGATGTTCAATCAGATATTGTTGCCTAGGGATATGGATCTTTGGGTATGATGACATCAGAATTGATTGCTAATGATGGTGTTTATGAATCAGAAGCTGCTCATGGAACTATCACTAGACATTATAGAGAACATTAAAAGGGAAAAGAAACATCTACAAATTCAGTTGCTAGTATTTATGCTTGGACAAGAGGTATATAATATATTTATATATTTATTTTAGGTCTCAGACATAGAGGAAGATTAGATAGCAATTAAGAATTAATCAAATTCGCTGAAACTATTGAATCATCAATCATTCAAACTATTGAATCAGGATTATTTACTAAAGATTTAGCTTTGATTGTTCATGGTCCAAAGGCTGATAGATCAACTTATTTGAATACAGAACAATTTATTGATGCTGTCAATGGATAATTGTAAAAAAATCTTGGATTTTTGTAATGAGATATTATAAATCATCAAATATAATAAAATAATATTTCTTTCTCTTTTACTTAAATAAATTTTATAGTATTTTAATATTTTACAAGTGAACCTAATATTAATCAAGAAACCGATCGAAAACTAATACTCATTTAAAATTTCAATTTATAAACTATTTCTTTAAGACTATAGAATATGTATAAACTTAAGAAGCATTCAAAAATATTTCATTTACAAACAATTTGATTGCGAAAGTGAGGTATTGTTAATCATTAACCTTACTCTTTCAAAATGTCCAAAATCTCACTAGAACTATTTAAATTATGAAGTTGTTAGAATTCAATAATACACACCTATCATTAAGGTTTTATGATACTATACTAAAAAGACTTAAAATAGATTATTGGAAATTATTACTATTGCTTCAGTCAAAGGGAATTATTTCTGTCTGATTAATATGATTGTATCTAACCAGATACAATTGTTGGAGAAGCTTAAGTTTTGGAGCTAAAAGAATTTTAACAGAAAAATCTCTTGAATGATTTCGTTTTTTTTTTGTAGGTACACTTCTAATTATACTTTTACAGATCATTTTATAAAAGTGAACAAATCCTTCCACCTATTTAATATTGGGATAAGCATTGCAAGTGTAGACAATCAATGAATCCTGATAGGAAATATATAATGTGTGATGTTTATTAGTTATGCTATCATAAAGAATGTATTGCTTTAAATAAAAATGTATAAAAGAGTTTTGAGTGTTCTTCACGTAGAAAAAAATAATTACATCTAAGTTAACTCTAATTTAATATAAATTAATATTATATTAATTTCTAAATTGAACTAATATAAATATCATAAAAATAGATAGCAATAAGTTTACATAAAAAAATATCATTATTAAACACGCAAAATAAATTGAAAGTCTCCGTTAAATCAAAGAAAGAGAAAATTTTATTATTATAAAAAGAAATAATAATTAATGTGATACTTATTGAGAAAGTTGAATGCCAATAAAAATACAGAGCATTTTAAGGAAATTAGAATTCAAATAATCAAGAATCAAAAGTAATAAAAAAAGTGAAGAAATAAAATATTTTATTAGAAATCTGAAGAGACATTGCAATAAATGTGGTAAGTTTTATTTCTATTTACATCAGAATGTAAATAATTTATAATGAAATATTGATGATGATGATGATAAAAAAATAAATGAAAAAATAACATCTCTACAAGAAAGAGAATTCTGTTACTTTAATTATTATTTTAATATGTTATTGAAATAAAAAACCATTTATAAATTCTAAATAGCTGCTCTTCTTCAGCCTGTCTATAATCCTTATTGGACATCTTATGGAACAGAATAAGTGATAAAAAAAACAGATGTATTAGATAATTTGTTATAAACAGCAATTTCCATTTTAACATAAGATAATACAGAAATTATAAAACAATATAAAAAAGATCTAAAATAACCTAAATAAATTAAACATAATATTGATTTTTTCAATAATGTGGAATGGGGTTTATTAGAACATTTATTAATTTTGAGAAAGGAATTAGATGACAAAAAATTTTAATTTGTTTTCAATCAAAATTAAAACTATTAAACTTAATGGAAATAAATTGGAGAATTAGAAATTTATGGATTATCACCTTATCGTCATTAAAATCATTTTATTCATGAATATATTCATAAAATTGAGTAAAATAAAATTACTTTTGAAGTGAAGCCACAACTAGAAGAAAAATCAGATGTTCAAGATAAATCAGAGAAATTGGCAAAACCAATATTAGATTCATTAGAAAAAGAAAAATAAGATGTAGCTGGAATATTTGGAAGAGCAAGAAATTTTGTTAATAAAGTGAATAAATTAGTCATCAATGAAAATAACCTTAAACATGAGAATCCTTCATTTAATTGGAAGAAATATGTGTTAGAACCATCTAAATCTGATAGAATTTTAGTAAGAGATTATGAATATGAATTTGAGGGAATAATGACAATTAAAGATTAAAATAATCAATATTTATCAGATACTAAATTCATTTAATAAATTTAACCTAAACTCAATAAAATATATATAAGAACAGAATCTTGGATGGAATCTAAAGAATCAGAATCAACATCAAGGAGTAAAAGATAGGTATTAACTGATTTAAATTGTGTATTAAAAGGTAATCCATGGGTTTGGGTTAAAAAATTTGATGAAGAGGAACTATGAGTATTGTTTATAATATATACACACAAATAATAAAGTGATTATTCAATAATAATGAAGTTATGATAGTAAATCTTCTTCATGATTATTCATATTTGTATTCCAACCTTCAAGATTTTATGGCCAAGCTATCCATTTATTTTATTTTTGTTTCTCAATAAATCCTTAACTAATACTCCTTTAAGTTATTTATTATGATTATAATTTTCTTATAAAGTAAGGTGAATTAGGTTCACTAGGTAGTTTAGCAGAAGCCAAGCATTTTGGAGTTTCATTATAACCATCATCAATTGGCAAAGGAGGTTTTTCTCGAAATTTCAAATTAAATATTTATTTTTCTTATGAGTTAGATAACTTAGAAATCTTATCTTGTAATACAATAGGAATTTGAAATATTTTGAATTTCTTATCTGATCTATTCTCATTGGATCTAATAGATTTGATGTCACTTTTTACATCAATAACATAGAACCCTTCTTTTATTTATAGTTTTTATGTTTGAAATAACTATTTAGATTTTCCTGATTAAGAATTCATGATTTCTTTTCTGAGTTAAGTGATTTTCTTTTCTATAGATAGTTTCCTATACCCATTCTATTTTGGTTATTTTGATACAGGAAATTATAGTTTTGAGGGAGATAATGGATAAACCTTTAAAAGTGTTGGAACAGATTCTCTTAATGTAGGTATATTAAATTGATTTTTAAAAGAGATTTTTTGTTCTATATGTTGTTAATGGATGGCTTTTGTAGTTCTTGAAGTTTTAGAAGAGTTCATAATTATGATAAAGTATATATATTAAATCACAAATTATATTTAGAGAGCTCTTGCAAGAGTTTAGGATCCAATTAGTTCTATTTTGGTTATTACTCTAATTACAATTTATCATCAAATTAAGTTAGAGAATGTTGACTGCCACAAACTTTGATACCAAAAATATCATCATCTTCCTCTAATTTAATTGAATTTTTCTTTTTATCATCCCAAGCTCTTACCAATTATATTGCATTTGTTTGACAATGATTTATCCTACTATATATATTGGTAGAAGATTCTAATTTGAATTACTTGAGTTTAGATTTGAAATCTTGAATATCTTTATCTTATTTTATTTTAATAGAAAATCTAATACTCTTATTTGAACCTTGAGGGTTTTCCAAAATAGCATCAATATTTTTACTAATTATTAAAGTATTTTGTAACTCTTAATTCAAAATATCAGCACTGTTAATTAAAGACTTATTCAAAATATCACTATTTTAACTTATTCTACTAGTATCCATGTCATCTTTCGTAATCTTTTTTATTAATGGTTTCTTCGGTGTTTAAGCATTAGGAATCCATATATGTTTTAATGCTTCTGAAGCTGTTAATCTTTTAAGGGGATTCCACATTAAAAGCCTTTTAATTAGATCTCTGCAACTTGATGATAAGCTTAAGAATGACTCTTATTGGAATGCTTATTACAATGAATTGCTAATTTTGATATAATCAAATTAAATATATACCTATTAGATAGCTGATCTATAATATCTGCTGTATTATCTGAAATAAAAGGTAAAGATCCTGTTAAAGTTTGATATATCGTAACACCTATAGCCCATAAGTCAATTTATTGATTATATCCATAAGATTGACTAAACATTATTTCAGGTGCACGATAATTAAGATTACCGGTTACAGTCAACATTGGCTTTCTTACATATCGAAAAGTGCTATTATTATAAGTTACAAATCTTCTAGAAACACCAAAATCTATTAATTTAACTGAAAAATCACTTTGAATAACTATTGAAATACTTCAAATCGATCATAATATTATCTGGTTTAATATCTCTATGACATATTCCACAACTGTGTAAACATCTGACACTTTTTAATAATGCATTTGCAATTTTTTACACCTCTTATTCTTTTAACTTTATTTTCTCTTACAAGATAGTTTATAAATTTTAATATGGTATGTATTCCATTAACATATAAATTACATTGATATCGATATATAATTTGTAACATTTTGCTATGTAAGGACTTTTAATGATTGTAGAATTAATGAATGTTTATCTAACTATTTATAAATGCTCTTCATCAATTGTTTTAATTATTTTTACAGCAAATAATATTGATGGATTGTCCTTTTTCCAACATAATTTTACTATTCCATGAGTACCTTCACCCAATTTTCTTCCTATAATAAACTCATCATTAAAATTAGTTGATTTCACATCGATTTCATTGATATTTTCACTTTATCCTTCCTCATCACTAAATTAGATAGATTATTATAATTATCCAATTAAAGGAGTCTAAGTTTTTCGATGTGGTTGTTCAGGTTCTATAGGTGATATTGTATGAGTAGAGACCAAAAACCCTTTTATTTTTTCCATTTACTTATGAAAATTGGTATGTACTCTTTGACTCTACATCATTATTTTAGTAAAATAAAATTGTTTAGATTTCATTATATAAAAAGGATTAAAATAGTTATGAAGGTTCATATAATAATAGAACATTCAAGAAAGCCCCAAAACAACACTCTGAATAATAAAATCATTCCTTTACAAATATTAAAATAGATGAAAAAGCATTTAGTTTTCAAGATTTTTGATATTTACTCAACATTATTGAACAAAATTATTGAATATAAATTGTCCTTCTTTTTTTATTGAAGATTTCGAATTCATAATGAAGGTTTATGGGTTTAGTATTAATTATTTTATTCATTAAAGTTGACTTTAACAAAAAGATTTTAAAAACTAGAAAATTATAATACATTTTTTCTATTTGCTAAAGTATCTATTTAGAGAAGAACAATAGCCATATTTTATTTAAGTATAGATCTTAGTAGATAACATGTAATTTTATACATAAGGAAAACATTTTAATAAAAAAAATTAAATAAATAGAGTCAAATACATTAGATTGGTTTCATATGTTTATATCTACTCATTTTATAGTTGAATAATTAAAAAGTAAAATGATGAATATATAGAAATTAAGATATTCTAAAAGTATATTATTAATTAATTTAATTCGTTGTAATTAATCTTTTTATTGCTATTAATTTATAAAATTCGTTATGAAATACTTTAGTGTTTAATATTTTTAACATAATTCTCCACCGATGGAATTTACATAACATATCAATTTGAGGTATATGCTACACTTCTACTCTTATAGAATACTTAAAATACAACAAAATAATTTGAATTTTACCCTTTATTTATTTATATATATATATATAGAAAATTAAA
>JPFL01000003.1:289720-403075 GCA_000733385.1 Paramecium biaurelia
TTTAATAATGCTTATTTTATCTAATTTAAATTATAATACAAATAAATCAAGCCTAGTAGGATTTGCCATCTTGTATCCAATAAGATAGTATAAATTATTGCATCAACCATTAATAATTAAGTCACTAAGTATATACTTGCTTCACTTAAATCTATGGTTTATAAGATGACCCTGAAGAATAATGGATTACTTATACTTAATTTTATCTGATGGTTAATATATTCTGTGCTCAAAAAGTTATAGAGAATAAACACATCATACAGTTATCTCTATTGGAAGATTTAAATAATCTTTATGAAGTGATGATTTTATAAATGTAATATTCAATAATTTTATAATAGAAATTAAAATTAAGAAAACTTATAAAATTTGAAATAGAATATAAGAGACATATAAAATCAAGTTAATATAAGTTATTAAGAGTTGAAGAAAAATAAAACAATAGTCGATAACTTGATTGTGTAACAATAATAGTTGAATCACTAAATCTAATTTCAATTTTAACAATTCTAACAATAATTTAAATAATTTAATAAAGAAAATATATCCTTGATAAAATAAAATACGATAATAATTACTAGTTTAAAGGATTTCTTATAGGATATTATATTATAAAGGGCAAATTATAAAATACTTCTTCATTGTATTATATTTATTATACATAATTCCTTGACGAATAAACTAAATAACTATATTAATATTTTATACATACTTTCTGTTAATATGAGCATTATTTTGAATAACGATATCGAACTAGTATTTTTTCTTATGATATTTCTTTATTAATTAATTTTGTAGATTAGACATAGAAATAAATATTAAGAGGCTTATCATTCTTTGTAATAATTAGAATTTCTGAAGACTCCAAATATTAAGAAAATGATAAAATAATTATAAAATATTTCATGAAAATTATTATTTTTTTAGTTTTTATTAAAAGGAATTAATTATTAACTTAACTTAATTCTTGTTACAGAGGTATTAGCAATAAATCTATTGTAAAGTATCCAACTTCATAATCTTCATATTTCGCTTCTTAATATGTAGATTATTATGTGTTAATTCCTGCATCAGAAATGGAAAGAGTGAATAAACAATTAATATTTAAAGACAAGAAACCCTTCAATGTTTATAGATTAAAAGAATCAGACAGAAGAATTAAGTAATGATAGGTTTAATTCTTGTTTATTTTAACACCTAATGGGAAATTTAACTTTCATATTATTAGATTCATCAGAATTAAACAATTACTTTAAAACTGTAGCTTTAGTTTACCATTCAAAGGAGTCGTTTTAATAGCTACAGCAGAAGCCAAATAATATCCAATTTTTTCATTTCCTTATTTTCCAGAAAAGAAAGCCAATTTTCTAATTCAAAGGTCCATGGCAGCACAAATCCAAATCTATATAATTTGGTAGAAATTTAATTAATCAATTTATTCAAATAGCTCAATAGAATATTCATAGCTTAAAATTCGAATTCGGTCATATTTAAATATGATCCTATTCAATTGAGTAGTGCTTCATTTGAATAAATTTATTTCTTTAAATTGGGAGAATTAAGTATATGATTGAAAATTAATTTTAAATTATAGATAATTTTAAAATCTTTTAAACACTCAAAAATTGAATAAGTACTTATGTGTATTTGCATTATAAAGATTATATTGACTCATATCAAATATCTTAATTATATTTTCTTTAAGTTATAAGTAAAAATAATTTGAAATTATGTATTATTAATTAAATGAGGAAATTATATTAACCTCTCAAAGCACCCTCATTATCTCCACCTTCTCATCAAGTATCAACTTATTTAGATAGACAATAAAGAACAGGTGATTAATTTTATAGATCATTCCCACATTCTAGATCTCAACTGGATGAAGCTAGATAGAGATGCAATTTTTCATCTTATTATGAATAAGCAAGTGAATAAAAATAAATTACAAATCAATTTAAATCTAATGATTGGAATGTAAAGAATGAAAATGAAAAATACAAAAAATAAATTGAAATGCTAAACGATCAAATAGGAAAGCTATAAAAAGACTTATAAATTTATAAGAATTAATAAGTAGATAAATTTGATAGCGATCATCAAAATTTAAATAAATTAATGCAAGGATACTAAAGGAAAGCATAAGAGAGAAAAGCCATTATGAAATAGTTGTACAGTATCTTAAAGACAAAAGATTAAGAAATTGAAGAACTAAGTTAATCTTTTGAATGCTAAATGGATGATATGAATAATAAGATGATCTAATTAAAAGAATAGTGTGATTCTCAATTATTTCAACAAGAAGATAAAATAAAATAAATTGAATAAGTAATAAATAGCATTCTATATTTAAAATAATCGAAATTGCAAGAATTAGAGAGTAAGGAGAATAAAATGAGAGATATTTTGTAAAAGTTACTTAAGAAATAAGAATCAAAAGAGAAGATAGATGAAGTTAAAAACATCTTAACATTTATTGCTAAAGAAAAATAAAAGTATTAACTCAAATTACCAGATAATTCATAGTAACAGAACAATTTATCAAAAGAATACTAAAAAGTAGTTACTAAATATGAATCTGTTATGATGCAAATTAATAGACTCAATTAACTTATTACAGATTAAATTAACCCAGGATATACATGTGAAGATTCTATTTATCAGCTTTCCTATAATATTAAAGAAATATTAAAATTGAATAGTAATTTATAAAAAGAAGCAAAGTAAAAAGAAGAAGATTAAACAAAATAAATAAATAAACTTGAAAAATACAAAAAGTAGATGGAACAAAAAAATGCAATAATTGATTCCTTAAAAATGGATATCAAGAATGTTAATTAATAGTTACAAAATTAGGAATCAATAAACTCTTTAAATGATTGTATAAAAAAATAATCTTAATAAATTGAAATTCTTTAATAACAAATTATTGAATAGAATAAGATATTAGAGTAGAATGAATAAATTATTGCTAAATAATAAGAAAAAGAAAACTAATTGTTTTAGGAAATACAAATGATTAAATGTGAAAAAGTTAAATCTTTACAATAAGATGAAGATGATTAGATAAAATATAAGAATACAATAAATGATTTAAGATAAGAAATTAATGATTTAAATACTTAATTAGAAAATATGTATACAGAATAAGCTTAATTGTAATAATAAATTGATGAATAAGAAATAGAGCATAAAAAATCGCAAATCTAATTGACAAATACCATTTAAAAATTTTAATTAGAAATTAAGAAATACTAATAATTAGTAGAAGATAATAAAATACAATTTAATTAATAAATCAAATTATAATAATAACAACATAAATAAATTTAACAAGAATTAATTAATAACTAAAATTAAATTTAAAATTAATTGAGTGAATATTTACAAATCATAGAAAACTTAAAAAATAAAGATAACTTAAATTAAATTCTTGAAAACTTAATAGATAATTTAAATCTTGTCATCAAATAGAAACTTTTACAAAATTTAAAATCTAATTAAAACTTAGCATCAAGCCCAATCAGAGGTATATCTAAGTCTTCATCACCAATGAGATAGATATTAAATCATAATAATAGTTAAATTGATCTCTAAAAGATTCATACTACATTAGATAATATATCAGAGTAATTTTAAAATAGACTAAATTTGTTAATGAAAAAAGATGAAAAAAATTAAGAGCTTATTTAGCACTATTGTTAACAAATTGAAGAATCATAATAAACTATTTAATAATTATGTGATGATAATGATTAGTAAAAACAATTTATTACTTAAATGTGTAAAATTCTCAATATTGAAAAGATTGATGATCTAAAAGAGAGAAAGTCATATTCTAAGGAAGATTAGTCATATATTGAAACTCTAAATTAAAATAATGCTTAAATATAACATTTTATAAGTTATAATTAAGAATTGTAGTAGGATATTTAGTAATAATAAATTATCATCAAAGATTATGAAATTTAAATTGATCATTTAAAGAATTAGATTATGTATATAAGCTAAGAAAAAGAAGACTAATATAAATTTACAACTCAAATAGCTTCACCTACATAATCTAGTAGAAAAGATTCTATTATAAAGATTTTATAGAATGAAGAGGTTTAGAATAGAGATCAATAAATCTCTGAATTAAATGATAAAATTTCAATATTAAATATTGAAATCTCTAATCTTTAACATTAGTTAGACTCATAAATTAAGTTAGTTTAATCTAGAAATGAAGAGATTCAAAATCTTAACTTATAAGTAAGAGATTTGTTAGAAAAACAATAATATTTTGAATAATTAATAAATGAATTGAATAGCTATCATTAACAATCCAAAAATTAATAAGAAGTTTAAATAATTAAATTAGAAGGAGTCTCTTATGACATTTCTCATAATAGTTTTAATTTTGATGCTTTAAGAACACCTACAAATCATAATTATATTATAGATGAAATTTAATAAGAGCAATCAATTAATTCATCATTGTCTTCAATAGTATAAATGAGTCCAAACACTTAAATCAAATAAATCATCTAATTAAATAAATAATAAGAAGAAAATATAATTTAGAAAAATAAGTTAATATAAGAAAAAGAAGTAGATTTGGAGAAACAAAATGAAGAACTTTAGGAATTATAATCTATAAACTTTAAAAATGAACAAGAAATCAATGAACTTAAATAACAATTAACTCAGATGCATGAAAAGATTGAAAGTTTAATTCAAGAATAAACATAAATTTAAAAATAAAATGAAGAATATACTAATAAGTTGATATTAGAAAAAGAATCAGCTATTGATTAGATAGAATTATATACAAATGGTATTTAAGATCTAAAATCTAGAAATGATCTATTATAAATTTAAATGGATGAATTAAGAGTTCAACTTAAAATAAATAATGAAGAATAAATAATTTTAACAGAAAATTAATAAATTATTTAATAGTAGAAAAAAGAAATTCAATAACTTAAAATTATAAATAATGAAAATCAAATTTAAATTTCTTAATAAGATTATTAAATTTAAAATTTATCAGAATAGTTGAAGCATCTAAGTTCTAAATCAAAAAATTTAATTCTAAAAATTAATTCTGCTTTTAAAGAAATTAAAATTATATATTTTAAATAATTGGAATAAATCAAAGCCAATTTACTTGAAGAATAATAAGTTCTTAAAAAAGACTTGAAATAGATATAAACAAAAATTGTAGAAATAGAATAAATATATCTAAGTAGAATAGATAATTTTCAAGTTAAAAGTTTACAATTTGAATAATAAATTGTTTAATTTTAAGCAGACAGAAATCTTTTATAATAATCAAAACTATAAATAGAAGGACAATATTTAAAAGTAGAAAATTAATTATAAGAATAATCACAATTTATTGATTAATTAAATTCAAAGTTGAAATCATAAAAAATATAATTAGAATAAAAAGAGAAATAATTAAAATCAATTGAAATTTAATTTTAAGAACAAAGTGATCAAAATGAATTATCCAATTAGACAATAAGTACCTTAGAATTAGAAATAACTTAATTCTAATAAATTTTGAATTAATAGTTGCAAGAAAAAAATTTAATTCATGAATTGAATTAATAAAATTCAGAAAAACAATAATTATTATAATAAAAAGAATAGCATCTCAAAATTCTTCATAATTAATTGGAGACCTTATAGTAGTAATATGATGGAATTGTTTAAAATTAAAGAGAGAACGAATAGATTCTTAATGTGTAAATATTGGATTAATAATTATAATTAAAATAATACGAATCAAACATTAAAGAAGTAACTGAAACTTTAGATAAAAATAAATAAGAATTTTAGCATTAAATACATTAGATTTAGTAAGTAAATTAAGATTTAAATGAATAAAATTAAAATAATATTGATAAAATTTAAAGGTTAGAACTAAACGAAGAGCTTAAAAATAAAGAATTATTAGCATTAGAAGGTGAATTAGAAAGAATGAGAAATGAATGCCAAGAAAAAGTTAGTCAAATAAATTAAATTAATTCAGATTATCATAAGTTATAGAATGATTCATAAAAAGAAATCTAAAAGGCATAAAATTTATTGAAAGATTAAAATAATAGGTATGAATAAGAAATTCTTCAATTAAAATAAACTTTATTGGAGAAGAAAAATGAAATTCTCAGATTAAATGAATAACTGAACACTTCTCTTAAACAAAATTAAGATATATAATCATAATTTTCTGTGAATAAAACATAATTGGAAAATTAAATTTTAAATTTAGATAAAGAAAAACTATTACTTACATAGTCTAATGAGCAGCTTAATAGAGATAAAAAACACTATCTTTAGCAACAAATTACAAAAGATAACCTAAATGATGAAAAATAAAATGCCATATAATTATAGGAATAAAAAATCTAATAACTTGAAGGTCAGTTATAAATAGAGTATGAAAATATAAAAAAATTATAGGATTCACATTAAAAATAAGTAGAATAATATATTAATAAAAGTGAACAAATCTAGTAATTGATAATTAATAATTAGAATTTAACATTATAATTAAATGAGTCGATATAAATTTCAAGTGAACGTCTAAATGATAATGAAAAATTATAATAAATTGTCAACAATTAATTAACTTAAATAGCATAATTGGAGAAAACAATTACTCAAAATTAAAAATAATTGGAAGATGTCTATTCTTAAAAAGAAAAATCACTTATTTTATAAAATGAATCAGAAAATAAGAGTAAATGTCAAAATGAATTAAATACAAAATATTAGTTCTAAATATAATAATAAGAATAACTAATTTAATAATAATAATAGCAACTTTTAACTTAGAATGAAGATCTTAAATCAAAAGCAAATGCCATTATTGATTTAGAAAATAAATTATTTGAATTGAATAATTTATTATCATAATAATCACAGATTTTAGAGGATTCCAACATTGATAAGTAGAAGAAAGTAGAACAATACGAACAAGATAATGGTCTCTAACTTTAATAAATAAAGCAACTTTAAGATAAATTAAATTAATGCTAAACTGAGCTACAAGTACAAAAAAATGAAAATAATTAATTGAGAGAATTATCAGAAGAAAATATTAATTAAACATAAAGCATAAAAGCTTTATATTAAAATTAATTATTCTAGATTTCTGAGTTGAGGAATGATTTATCAGAATTTGAAGAGAAAGAACAATTAACTTTAAAAAGAAATGAGGAATTAAATATTTAACTTTAAAATATACTTGCAGAAAATGAGAAATAAAGACTTAATTAAGATGCTTAAATTAATAGTATCCTAAAAGAAAAATAGTTGATTGAAATTTAATTAAATGATGTTACTTAAACTGGATTATAATAAATTGAGTTGTATAAATAAGAGATTGCTTAAATAAATCAAGAAAAATAAGAAGTTAAACAATTATTGGAAAATAATTTAGAAATAAAAAAATAAGTTGAAGAAGAATTAAATTAAAAATTAAATAAAGTAGCATTAGAATATTAATAAGAAATCAATGAATTAAAGTAAAAATAAGATGAAAATTAAAAGGCCATTGAGGATTAATAAAATTAATTAATAATTTAGGTAGAATAAGAAAAATAATAATAAAATATTTTGATAGCAGAGATTAATAAAATTTAAAATGATTTTAATAATGAAATAAGTAAAAATCAATAATTAATGCATGAAAACAAAAGACTTCAAAAGTTTTTAAGTTAATCAAATTTAGATAAAGATTTGATGCATGATAGATAACAAATGGAATAAGGTGAATAAATAATAAATTGTGATGAAAACAAATCACTTAGATAAGAAAATTCAATTTCTGATAGATAACAATGTGTATCTGTTTTATATGGAATAAGTGGTAATGGTAGTGAAAACTTTGAAAATTAAATGAAATCAAGTTGTAATTAAAATTAAAAAATTATTGTACTTTAAGATAAAATAGCATAATTATATGATGAAAATGACAAATTGAAAAGATAATAATTATAGAGCCTAGATGACTTTATAGAGATATCTCCTTTAAAAGAATCAGATTTGATTAAATAATTAAGATAAGAAATAGAGACATTAAAAGCAGATAAGGAATAGGGAAAGGCAAAAAGTGAATTATAATTAGAAATAGTAAAATTAGAGAAAAAATTAATAAAGAAAGAGGAAGAAATTTAGAATGTAAAAAAAGGAACAAATATTTATATAGATATGTGTGAGAAGGCAATTGTTTAAGATAGAGATTGGATGATAGATTTAAATAATTTAGAAGAAAGATAAGGTAAAAGATGGAGGATTGTTTGTGAAAAGTTAGTAGAATATGAATAATTATAAGGAGATATTATGAAAAATTAAAATGAAATTTAAGAATTATAATTGCAAATAAAAAATAAAGATAATTTAAGTTTAAAAAGTATGATAATGAAATAAAGTTAATCATTGGATGATGAAGATATATTTAGTATAAGATCTACTGTTTCGAAATTAAGATAAGAATTAGATTAGGAAAAGCTTGAGAATACAAAATTAAAGTCTTGTTTAAAATCATATTTAAAGGATGAATAGAGATTCGAGGTATTTTATATATAAGTAATTTAGGAATAAAATTAAAGGGTTAAGGAAGAAAATAAGTCTTTACGAAATAGAATAAGTGATTAATAGGAGGAGATTAAATAGTTGAATGAGAAAATATAGAATTGCAAGGATGGAGCATTAGCTTCACATTTAATTTCCTTACTAGTAAAATTTTTCGAATCTTATTAAAAAGAGTTTATATTATTATATTATTTATAGGAATAAATAAGATATAAAAGTTTTTTATCAAAGTATAGTGAGCATCTGTAGAATAGAATATAGTGAATAGATTATAAATAAGTTATTTCAGAGTGTAGAAAAGAAAAACTAAAGCGTTTTTGGAATATTTAGAAGAGATAAATCGAAAGATAAATGATGTTTACTCTATTAATACTTATAATAATTAATTGGATTGTAAATGAGTTTCTAAAGACCACAAACTTCTACAACAAGAGATGTTTCTTCAAGTGTTTTTGGATAAAGTCATATAGAGTGGCATTCTCCTAATAAAGATATAGATTGGAATCAAGAAAAATATATGAGATAAGTAAATGAGATCATTATCGAATGTATAATAAATATTCTATTTATATTAGAGAGTGAATCCCCAATTTAAGAGAAACAACGATAAAATCAAATTTAGTAATATAAGTTAATAACTTTTGCTGAAATAATTCAATTATTTAGATTAAATGAAGGATAATATTCAGTTCGAAATAAATCAAAATGTTCATGCTATGGATTTTCTTCAAGTGTATCAACAACTGATTAAGTCAAATAAAAGTTCATTCAATTAGGAATGGATTAGTTAAATCTCAAAAATGAATATCATAGAAATACAGTTTATTCTGTACATTATATTCTGAATAATACTGAAAAGGCTAATGAAAATTAGTTAAAGATGATTACAAAATATGCTACAAAGTATTTTTAGTTGATGTAATTTCTATCTTGTTTAGAATTTGAAACACCACTATTTTAATTATTATATAAAGAATCAGGTGAATTATTAATTTAATTGATAATGAATGTAGGGGAAATGGTTTTTGAATAATTATTGAATAATAAATTAAACAAATTAATCTAAAAAGAATAAATTCATTTGCTACATAATATACTCAGAAATTATCAAACCAGCCTCATTATCCATATATACAAAGAAATTAAAATATCAAATTCTCCACTTTAAAATTTAATAAAACAATATTAAAAATCTGATCCTCATTTATATTATTACTGGTATATCCAATAGAAATAAAATAATAATAATCTATTCTCAGACTGATTTTTTATATATATTTAATTAGTTATTATCATTAAATTAATAAAACAATAATAAACATTGAGATTAATGGCACATACTTATTTAAACATTATCCAGTATAATAACCTTCAATTTCACTATTTTGACAAGCACTACAAGGATTATCATAGGTTCTTTCACAACTATTACCATTGCAAGACTTTAAGACACCACAAGTTTGAATATATTCTTGGTCACATTATAAAGGTCTTTAAGCTTGACAATATTAATAATTGGCCACAAAAGTATCCACCTGTTAGTAAGCATTGTAAAACAATTTTTAATATTAGTTGCAGTCACCAACAAAATATGAAGTAATATTAGGTTATTAGCATGGTTCACATTTATTATCAAATGGTTATAAACAAGGTGGATTTTAACATATAGCAGTTTCATCTAAAAACCCACAAACCGTAAGTTATTCTTTTAATTCACAATTCTTTTAAGATTGTGTATTACATTAAATGACAGTAGGAGTTTAAGGTCTTAAAATATTAATTTAATAAATTACCTATAATCAGAACAATTTCCAAAGAAGTAACTATGAATTGAAGTATTTCTACAAGCCAAACATTAATTGTTGAATTACTACAAACAACTTTATCCAGTACATTTAGTTGTAGAATCAAAAAGACCGCAAATAGATTTTAAACTAAAAGGTTCATAAATGATAGTTACCTAGTATCACATATGCTAGGTCTAGGATTTGTACATGATATCATTTAAGTATAATTCCCAGTTGTTGCTTAATTAGTATTATTATCAACTCCAATTGATGGAGAATCGATTTTAGTATCATCCTATTACTTTTTACAATCTCCTTTTATATATTTTACCACCTAATTTGCTTTACAAGCAAAACAATAATTAACAAAAGTTTAGAGGGAAGCATTAGCAATATTTAACCCACAAACTGGATCATAGTTATCTGAACATTCTCCTTATTGGATTTAGCAATCATTTATCTATGATTGCACAAGTGAAAACATGAGTATTAAGAGCATTGAATAGATTTTGTAAAATACAATAATTATTACTAAAAATAGTGAAATAAATTCACATATATATATTGATTTAATTTAAGTTTAATAAATAATTTATATATATATATTATGATTTAAAAGAAATGTAGTTTTTAATAATGATATCAAAATTTGTTTATGTAGTAAGTTTAATAATTTGATATTCTGATAATTAAACTTTCAATATTCCTATAAAATTTCGAATTGATATCAAATATTGATCATTATAATTTCTTAGTTAATAATAAATGTTCTTTTGTGAATAAACTATTATAAGTCTTTGAAATTTATAAAACCTAAATTTTATAAAAATTATAAATTTTATTTTTTAAATATTAGTATTATATAAATTTGATTGTCATCACATTAGATTACTAACAAATTTAATAGGAATACAGATATTTAAAAAAAAAGAAAAATTTAATTCTCTTCTATCAAATATTTTATTTGTTTAGAGATGCTTGATATTATTAATCTTATTAATTTAATCTATTTTTTCTCATTTTTAATTTAATAGTGAGATAATAATAATGTTAAGGTTTTAGAAATTGGGAGAAGATGAATAAGCTCGTTTGGATTAAGAAAGCCTAAAACAAAAAAAAGAGTTGTTAAAACAAGAATTCGAACACTAAGAAGAAATAAGAAAATATGACAACCTCTCTATAGTTTCATCCAATGATTTCAAATTTAAGGCAGAATTAGATAAATTATAAAGCTTAAATAAAAGAAAACAATAAGAATTAGAACTTCTATTAAAAGCAGGATAAAATAAAACTAAATCTAAAATAGGAAATTCATAAATGCAAGCATCAACTAGTGGATATGGTGTTATTCATTCTATAAATAACCATCATTCTGATCCTTTGTTTGAAACATTTAGTGGAAATGCAAATATTAAGTAATTAGATTTAGAATCGAGAGATCAATATATTGAATCATTGAAATTATAAGAATCTCGTTATGAAAATTTAATTTTAGAGGAATAAGAGAAAAGTGAGTCATTGTAAAAGATTCTTATTGAAATTGAAAAATCAAAACTAATCTAACAATAAAAAGGTGAAGAATTATAAATTATACTCAGTAAAGCAGGAAAAAGATTTAGTAATACTGATGCTATAAGATTGATGGCAGAAAACAAGAGGTTTTTAAGTAAGAAAAACTTATAATCAATAAAAAATGAGTTTGGTTAAATGAAATAAATGTAAGACACATATAAACATTCATAAGAAAACAAATAATACTAATTATAAAAAATATTATATGTTGGAGAAGAAAACATAGGACATAATGCTTTAAAAATAGAAGAAGCAGAAAGATTTATAGATGCTTAAAATAAAGAGTTTGAAATTTTGGAAGAGAAGAAATAAAATTAATTAAAAAAAAAATAAGAAAGTAGATATATACTTACATATATTGAATTTTTTGAGATTTTTGAATAAATATTTATGAATAAAGTTAATCCAAATGAAATTAGATTGGTTGATTAATATAATGTTAATGAGGAATTGTTATAAAAATGGAATCAAAATCAATAAATTGATAATATATAATAGGAATAAGAGATTAATTTTGATAGGAATGAATTACTATCTTAAATTAATAAATTCTATTAAGAAAATAATTAAAGAACTTAATATATTCTTGAGTTTATGTTAGAGAAATATTGGCATCTTTAATAAGAATTAACAAAATAAAGTATTTCATATGAAAATCTTTTAAAGTAGAAGGAAGTTCTATTAGATGAAATTGAAAATTTAGACTATGAATTATTAGAATTAAAGTAGAAAAATCCAAATTTAGAAATTCATGAGTAATCTATTGTAGCTGAAGATGCTGGTTTGATGAATTTAAAAAATGAAACAACTACTTTAAATATCAAGAGAATGGAAGTAGAAGAACATTCTGAATAAGTAGTATGGATAAAGGCTACAAAAACTTAAGGGTTATTAATGAATTTTTAACTTGGATTAGCTGAATATTTACATAGAATATATTAAATAATTTAAGCAATAGATTAGAAAAATAAAGAAAATAAGAAATTTAAATATACAAACTTAAATAATGAAATAAATGGAATAAATTTATTAATATAGAAGATATATAACATAAATAAAAGTACAAATTAAATTAATGAGTTAACTTAATAACATTTAAATTAATTTGCAATATATAATATTGTATTAGAAGTATTTCCTACATTCAAAGAATAAGAATTACATTAAATCAGTTAGTACTTCTATATATAAAGTAAAACAGATTAAATTTTATGGTTTAATTTAAGTATTGAAAATTTATCAAACTTTTTAAAATCTTAAGAGAATCCAACATTATAAAAGTTAATCAGTTCAGAAATAATAAATGAATTTAGAGATCAATTAATAGAAATATTTAAATATAATTTTCATAAATTATTTGAATATTATCAAACGATGTATAAAAAAATTACAGATATCAGTTTAGATTTATTTTAATATATAAAAGAAATTAATCCAAAGTTTGATATTAAGAAATTATCAAAATTATTATTGAGAGAAAGTTAAGATATTTAATTAGCAAAAGATTTAATTATAAAAAGAATGATGGAGTATAAAACAGGAGAAAATATGTTATTTAATAATAAAAATGATATAAATAAAATCTAAAATATGAGACCAAAAACTGAAGAGGAATAAATTTAGAGTGTTTCCTAATAATAATAATAATAATCTGATTAATAAGATCCATCTTTATTGTTTCCAAGAAAATAGAGATTGGATGAAGAACAATTATCTTAGATTTAAACATTTTTTAGGGCTAAGATAAGAGAGAAAAATGAGTAATTAAGAGATCAAAAAAATAATGATACTATTTCAACAAAGGATAGACCAAATAGTAATATAGAATAATTAAATTCTGAAAGTATCTCTATGATTAAAGGGGAAAATAAAATGAATAGGACAAAATCAAAGAAATTAGGAGAGAGTAAGACAGCTCGTAATTTAAAGGATGATTTAGAGTAAGAAAGAAGTTTATTAAAGGCATAAATAGCAGCTGATTTATTAAGAATGAAAGAAGAATAAGAACGAAAAGATAAACCATTAATGAAAGAGTAATAAAATGAAATTAAACTGCAAATTAAATAAGCAACTGAGAGATTATATGGAGAAAGATAATATACAGTTTAAATTATGAGAAATATGGCACAAACAACTGGAATTTTAAGTGATATTAATCAATTAGAACATTTCTCTTCAAAAATTGAATCTCCTTAATTAGTAGGTCAATTTGTTATTTAAAGAAAGAATTTACACAGGAATTTAAACAAAGAATTAGGTTTACCAACTTTATCTTATTTGAAACCTACAAGTGCTTATTTTTCAAGGAGAAATCAATCTTCTGAATAAATTAAAGCTATGGATTATAAAAGATATAATGAAATAGAAAATGGAGTTAGTTCAAGACCTTGTACATAATATTAATCAAGTCGTATGCCTTAAACTACTTCAAATAATAATAGCTCTAGAAAAAGAATTAATAAAAATTAAGATGAATTAAAAAATAAATATTCAGGAAGAACAAGAGTCACAAACAATAATGAATCTATGAATACATTTCCTGTACCGTAAGAAATATTTTAATATGAATATCCTAAGTCACTATTGGTTCCAGCAGCATCATGAATAATTTTTATATTTTAATTTATTATTAATGTATTCTTTTAATAATTAGAAAAAATAATGATTAATTTGAATACTTTATAACTTCTAAGTTGCATAATAATCATATTAATTTAAGTTTATAGATATAAAGAGTAATACTTTTGGAATATAATAAAAGCATATTTTAACATACTCACAGTTTAAGTATACATATTAACTATTTATAACGAAATACAATAAATACAATAATACTTAGGATATAGCATGAATGTCAATTATACAAGGTTATTTATGCTTTAAAGACTTTAATCTACACTTTATATATAGTCATTGTCAATTTATATAGGAATACTATTCATTATAATATTTTTGAAAAATATGCATTAAAATAATAGAAGACTAAGTTATAAAATTTTAATTCTAGTCTAATCATTACTTCAGACAATACTATTTTAATTTGTTTTTATAATATTTGCTTTATATATAAAATACTTTAATAGAACAAATTAATTTAAGGAATGTTTAGAAATAGTCTATATTAGAGCTTTATTTTTATTTTCAGCTATAAGTTCAATGTCACCAATTATGCAGGTTTTATTAGAGTAGCCATTAAATAATTTTAAGTCATCAATAAAAAAGATTAAGTAACCATTTATAAAAGATATTAAATTTAAATCTGTTTTGTAAATGAAACAAATTTAAACAGATGAAGAATTGGCTAAATTAAACAATAACTAATTAGATTCAATGTTAATATTTGAAGATATTGAAGATAATAGTGAAATTAAATATTCAGACATATGTAAACAATAAATAATAAATTTTATTTAAACTACATGGAATTTAATGTAATTAGTTTGGAGATCCTTAAATTTAATATACAATACGATTTAATTAATTATGGCATTTGTTTTGATATTTGGATTTATTTGTATCTTTGTAGAGTATATTGATCCAAATAGTAATTTGCTTAGTTAATTGAATGCTATCAATTTTTTTTCAACTTAATTGGATTAAAATAATTAAGATAGTGGAATAAAATAGATTTAATTTGAGATGATTGAAGTAATCACTATAGCAGCCTTTAAATTTATGTTTATTATTATAATGTATTTTAGTACAAATAATCGAATTTAATATTCAAAAAGTATATTTATGGTAATTTTATTATAGATAAGGAATTGATTGATAATGTTACAAATTTGACTGTGATTATTAGAAAAAATCTGTTAAACTTTACTTTAATAGGACTATTAACTACATTATACCCTAATCTAACATTCACAATAAATAATTCAAATTGTTATAAGGAAATTTAATATAGAAATGGTTAATTAATAAAAATGGGGCAAGTGATCTCTATTAATGATTAATAGAGTTGTCCTATTACTATAATTTATTTAATCTCTTTATAGATATTCAGCAGTCCAATAACAACATCAATTGGATTGTTAATTTTATTTTTTTATCTTTTTACGGCATTTTACATATTGTGTTTAAAAAGAAAAAATAAGAATTTAAACGAGATTTGATATTTATTAAGATTAATTAATTATTATATAAATATGAATCCTAATAGTACGACAGATGACACATAATTTTCTCTTTTAGAAAAAAAACCCAAAAAATCCCAGGTGTTTTAAAAGATATTCTTTTTTACCTTAGGTGTGTCATCATTGTCAGGATGGAATGCTATCTTAACTGGATTATCCTATTTTGCTGATTAATATGAAGGTATTAAAAATTACCACTAATTATTTAGGGAGAAATGTTTATTTCATATTGCCTATACCTAATTTCATAAGTTTATGCTTGATTGGTTTGTTCTTACCTCGTATCAGTTCTCTACTTTCAATGTTTTTCAGGATTGTGTGGTCATTAATAATTTTGTGCATTCTTTTGATTCTATTACCAATCATAGCATTAGAAATGCATAGTGCTCTAGGTATTAATTCAATAATTATAAAAAGGATATTGGTTATGTTTAATAACAATTTTCACAATGGGAATATTTTCATCACTATAATAGAATAGTTCTATTGGAATGTCTGGTATACTTGGTCCAGAGTATGTCAATGTATTCTTTATTGGTACAGGAGCATCTGGAACTATTATCACCATTTTTAGGTTAATATCTTTGGCTGTAATAGATAGTGAAAAATGTAATTGAATTCTATATTGAATAGCAATATTTTTATATATTGGAATAGCAGTACTTTGGAATATTGGTGCAATTATTATGTATTTTGCATTTACAAAGACACCTCAATATAGAAAGATTATTTAAGCTCACAAAAAGGGTAGGAAGTCTGTTTTAGTTCATGATCAAATTATTACAGATGATGAACCAGATAATGCTATATAAAATGATAGTTTAATATCTGATATCCTCAATTCAGAAATTGCAGATCCAAATTAAGTTTCAAATCCTAAAATTGAAAATGAACCAGCTAATAAACATAAAGACTAAATTTCAATAGAAAGGATGAATGTAATTTAAACTTTGATTTGGATTAATAAAGTAGCCTTTCCTATTCCTTTATTGATTGTGATTCTGTATGTTTAAACATTTATGATGTTTCCAGGAGTAGCATTCTAAAAGACTTTTGATCCTGATTTTATTAATTGGGGTTAATGTTTCATAAGTTTAGGATACAATATAGGAGATACTTTAGGAAAGTTTTTAGCTGGAAATAGAAAACTATTTAATCTCTAAATTTTAATTGGAATATTTTTAGGCAGATTTGTTTTTTATTACACATACATAGCAATTGCTAAAGGAACCTTAGATGCCAATTGGTTTTCATATTTTAATACATTTTTATTTGGAACATTAAATGGATTTATTACAACAGGATATATGATTTTAGGACCAGAAAAAGTAATTAAAATTATTTATATATATATTAGACAAATGAAGGTTTTGTTAAAGAAAAAATTGGTTTTGTATCAGGATTTTCCCTTTGCTTTGGCATTATGTTAGGAACATTCTTAGCTTTGCCTTTTTCAAATATATCTAAATGATTTGTATATTAATTAAAGGTAGTTAGCCTGCAAATAAATAAAAATAAATAGTTTATTATTGATTTTCACTTTCTATTTAAATTAAAGTTTTCTTCTCATTTTTTTCATCTATTTTTATTGATTATACTAATCTTATTTATTCTTATCAATATTTCTGTTTAGATAATCTTTGAAAATAAAAAATGTCTATGAAATTTTGACAATTTTTAGTAGGGTCTTTTAGATTAGATGATTACAACACTCAAAAATTTTTATTATGTGAATTATTTATATTATTTCGAATCGTATTGTTGATTTTGGCGGATAAATGGAAGTAATTTGATATATCATAAACTTTTAGCAATTTATAAAGAACCTTGATTCCACTGATAGTAATATTATACTCATTAATATATAGAAAAATCACCCTAAAAATTAAAATAGGTCACATCGCCCAATACAAATTAGAAGTAAAACTCACCCAAATAAACCAAGGAGGAATTTAAAAAAAATAAGATCATAAAGAAGCTAGAATTTAATGATTAGCTTCTTATAATTAAGTAGGATGGAATAATTAGTAGAAGTACTCGTTAAATACCTAAAAACAATTAAAGTATCAACAGTGTATTATTTAGTTAATTCTTCATATACATTGGGTCTTCTAAATTCTATAGAACTTAATCATAAAAATGAAATTATTAACAAATTGATCAAAACAAATGATCATGAATTATTATAAGTGTCTAAAACTTCTAATATATATTGCAAGTGTCGTAAATCTAAATGTATTCAAAACTATTGTGTCTGTAGTGCCAACAATTAAGAATGTAAATCAATTTGTGAATGTTATAATTGTTCAAACAAATAACCCAAATATACACTCTCTTAATTATCTTCAACAGAGTTTAATGGATGTAATTGTAGAAGATAAAAGTAATCTTCTTTAATATTATTACATAGTTGTTCAAAACGTTATTGTGAATGTCAAAAGAGAAATATCAAGTGTACTTCTAAGTGTAATTGTTGTGAAGAGTGTGTAAATTAAGAAATTCAGCCCTTGCCATTTCAGTTAGATAGTCTATCCTGATTTTAAATTCATTAAATAAATTTTTATTTCCATCGTTAATTTATAAATAAAAAGTAAATAAAATTTATTTTAATTGTTATATTAATAGTTTATAAAGATATTTTAATCTTTATACTATTAAGAGATATATTCGAATTGTAATTGAAGATTGCTGAAGTAAAATAAATAGCAAATTATTTTAGATATAAATATTAAATTCATTTTTTTCCCTTTTTTTTTTATTTACTTTTATCATTACCCTACTTTTCTTATTTATTTTTATTTTTCTCTTGCTATTTAACATTCTTATTTTTTTATTTAGTATTCTTCTTCTATTTTTGTTCATTTTCTTCAATCTCCTCTTCTTGATTTATTCCTTCATTTAAATCTTCTTCGATATTTTGAATCTTCCTAACAATTTAAGTTGATTAAATTATTTTCCTCTCTTTACCTAATCTATCTGCCGAATCCATTGATTATTTCATTACTTTGTTCAATGATGTCTTAACTTAGGATGTTATTTCAGTCATTAAATCTCTTTTAGGAAACAATGCCAATGAACCTACTATGCATTCTTCAAACTATTAAATATTTAAATTGTAGTTTTTTAACAGTGATACTACTTCATCAATACAATTTAAACCAGCACTGGCCAAACTTTAAATGATAATAAAAGCATAGGGTTCAATATATTAAAATTTAATTGCTTTAGTATTTGTTAAATATGTCTATTAAGCGAATGCTTCTTTCACTTCCAAAATTTATCTTTTAATTTTATTCTCACTAGAAATTCTACCTAGCATTTAAGGAAAATTCACTTTTGATAGCATATTTCCTTTCAATATTTAAGTAGGATACATTGTTGATAAAAATCCAACATTTGGCATTAAACCCCATAACTATGATCTTACTTTTGTATTCAAAACATCAGCATCTGATAATGATGACGCTGCTTGAGAAATATTTGAAATTGTATTTGAAGGAGTCTTTTTTATCAAGTCTAAATAATTCTCATGATAAAAAAATTAAGTCATATCTGGATCTTAAAAATAGTAGTCCATTAATTTGTGAATAGGTAATGTTTAAGAATCCTTATAATTTAATAATATTCTAGTCGATTCATAAATATTTGTGGTTACTGAACCATCCTTTCCAATATTTTTATCAAGATGCAATTTCAAACTAACTTTATGCATTTATAATAAGTTTAACAATTATCTAATATCGCACTAAGAAACTTCTATTTATTATTTTAATTCTGAAGGATCATAACCAATATTCTCAGATTTGCATATAAATTCTAGTTTTTTTTAAATTTCAACTTGATTTGGTTTTTTAAATTATAAATCTAAACAATAATTGGCTAAAGATCTCATTGATTATTTATTTCTATCATTGCAAATGCAAACAATAGGCACCTTTGTTAATTTAATCATATCAATTAAACATTTATTTCCTCCCCTATCACTACCAGTCATTCCATCTACTTCATCCATTAAAATAATAGTCTTGCCTTCACTAATTAAATTAGAATCCTTAAATCTTAGTACTGTGTTGTCTTACAGATGTTTTACATAATTTTCAATTTAAAGTTTACTTCTAACATCAGAAGCATTCCATTCAATCAATTAATAAGACTTTTATTTTGCAATTAACCTTATAATAGTTGTTTTACCTATTCCAGGAGGACCTGATAATAAAAGAGCTTTAGCAGCAAAATTTTAAGATTAGAATGAGCCAGGGCAAACTGAGTTCATAAATTAAAAATAATACTTTCTAACTAGGTCTTTCCCCACTTATCTAACCATTTAACAATATTAGAAACATGGGTTTAATCAAGACAATCTGATACTTTGGAAGGAGCATATTTATTTGTCCATAATTAACATTTTTGTTTAGTCTCTTCTATAGCAATTTGTTCAATTTTAGAAACTATTTTTTAATCATCTAAGATTTATTTATTTTTAGAGAAATTAACTATCTCTGGTTTCAACTCAACTTATTTTTCAATTAAAACAACATCGCTGTCAAATTTTTCTCTAAGATTACAGTTAATTTCCTAAACTGGTTAATTAGTAGGTAACTTAGAGTATTATTATGATTTTGATTATGACAATGAAGATTAACATTAATAAGTTTTCTATTTTGATTACAATACCTATTATTCTTATATTTGTTATTACATTAAATTTTAAAGAGTACCTTAACATACCAATTACAGAGATTTCTATAAATCATTGCCAGTATATGATATTAAATGATTATTAAATGCTTCAAAATCAAGAATCAAGGAATTTTACTTTTTAGCATCCTCTAAATGATGGCTATATTTAATATCCTTATCATTATTCTAACAATCCCCTAATACTATAATTGTGTCTTAAAGAATTCTACAATTAAGATATCCTCCATAATATTTAATAACTTAAATAACTTATTCTCTTTAATATTTCTGAAAATTTCCTAATACATAATACTTATTTCTTTGTAATGGTTTATTTGAAAGGTTATTTTGAGAATCTTCTTCAATTTAAATTTTAGTTACTTAAAAATGCTCTTATTCAAATTAATTTAAAAATTCTTGTTAGTAAATTTTAGTTTCTACTTTTTAAGATTCAGGTAAGACTTTTGATATTTAAGTAGCTTGTGTAGTAAAAGTTGATGTTCTAGTAATTTTGGCAAGATGTTAAAACTTAGTAGGTAGATCAAAGTCACTATCAGAGTCATCAGATTAATCGCCTCGTTTCTCTTCCTCCTTTTAATTTATGGGTAATAATGTTTCCTCTACCATTCTAAATTCAATAACTTTATGTTTCTTTGGTTAAGGGGCAGTTTAAGTTTACTTTCCTTTTTGCAAATAACGATCTAGTTATCCCTAAATTTGTTTATTTTCATCAATAATTTAAAATCTTTAAAACTTTTCCTTTTTATTTTCTTGTTAATCTGATTCTTCAGATGATGAATCCTATAATAAATTAGTCGATTGTTAGATTTATGGTTTTTCTTCAACAAGATGGGCTGTTTTTATTAATTTTTTTTTCCCCATTTCCCGCTATTTGTAATTAAATATTATTTAATAAATAGCATGAAATGAGGATTTTTATCACAATAACCTATGTCTGATAGTTCTATAGTTTTGATAATACAAATATAAACACAAATTTATTTACAAGAATATAAGTGAATATTAATAATTTTATATAAAATATGTCAATAGCAGAATAAAAGTTTATGGTTGATTCCTAAGGTAGGAATCTTGTCGAAATGAGACCTCCTGGCATTTAAAATAATCAACCCAATGATATCTAGATTACAGCAGAATAATTATTGAAAGTATATATAATTTTATATTTTTATTTTAGGATGCTGAAATCCATCAAACTAAAGAGATTAGACCTCCACAATAAAGAATTATGGATGAGGCTGAATTATAAGAATATAAATTTAGGAAAAGAATCTTATTTGAAAACAGAGTTAGAAGATAAAGAAATTATTTGGGAATTTGGATCAGATATGCTTAATTTGAAGAAGGATTATTAGAATTTAGAAGGGGAAGATCTATATATGAAAGAGCATTAGAAGTAGATCCTTCTAATATAGGAGTTTGGATGAAATATATTGAAATGGAAATGAGACATAAATTTATTAATCATGCTAGAAATGTATTTGAAAGAGCTATTTATCAAATGCCAAGAATTGATTAATTTTGGTTTAAGTATACTTATATGGAAGAAGTATTGGGAAATTATTAAGCAGCAAGAGAAATATTTAATAGATGGATGACATGGAAACCAGAAGAAAAAGCATGGATGGCTTTCTTGAAATTTGAAGAAAGAATGGGAGATAGAGATAAATAAAGATAAATAATGTATAAATATATGGAAGCATTTCCTAAATTAAAAGTATATTTGAAAGTAGCAAAATTTGAAATCAAATAAAAAGTTTGGGAATCAGCTAGAAATATTTATGAGAAAACTTTAGAAGAATTAGGATAGGAAGCATTAAAAGAAGAATATTTTATAGATTTTGGAAGATTTGAAATAAGAAATAAAGAATATGAAAGAGCTAGAGAAATATTTAGATTTGGTTTGAAAAACATAGCAAAGGATAAAGCATATTAATTATATTAAGAGTATTTAGCATTTGAAAAATAATATGGAGAAAAAGATGAAATTGATTAAATCATTCTTAATAAAAGAAGAATATTTTATAAAGAATTGATTTCACAAAATGCTTACAATTATGATGCTTGGTTTGATTTAGCTAATCTAGAAATGAGTACTAAAGATGTTAATAGAATAAGAGACTCTTTTGAAGCTGCTATCAAGAATGTTCCTCCAGGTAATGAAAAAAGATTTTGGAGGAGATATATATATTTATGGTATAATTATGCTGTTTTTTGAAGAATTAGAAGCAAATAATATTTAAAAAGCTATTGATATATTTGAAAGAGCTATTTAATTAGTTCCACATTAATAGTTTACATTCTCAAAATTATGGATTTTATATGCTTAATTATTAGTAAGAAGTAAAGATATTGATAAAATGAGAAAGGTATATGGTTTGGCTATTGGTATATGTCCAAATATTAAAATATTCTATGAGTATATACAAATAGAGTTACAATTAGCAAATATTGATAGAGCCAGAATATTATATTAGAGATTTATTGAAATATTCCCAGATAATCCTATTCCATGGATTAAATTTGCTGAATTTGAAAATGATTTAGAAGAATATGAAAGATCAGAAATGATATTTGAATTAGCATTGTAGAATAATCAAATGAATATGCCAGAAACTATATGGAGAGCATATATTGATAATTAAATTAAATTGTAAAATTATGAGAAAGTGAGAGAGTTATATGAAAAATTACTTGAAAGATCTAAACATGTTAAAATTTGGATAAGTTATGCTTAATTTGAATTATCAATTAAAAATATTGTTGGATTTAGAACTGCAATGTAGAGAGGAGAGAAATGCTATATCGGAAAGCCAGAACTCAAAGAAGAAAGAGCAATTTTATTAGAATAATGGAAAGAAATGGAAGTAGAAATTGGAGATGAATAAGAAATAAAGAAAATCAGTGATAAACAACCTACTAAAATGATTAAGAAAAGAAAAATTAAGTTATTGGGAGATGAAAGTGAAGACTTTGGTAAATATCTATAATTTATTATTAGGTTATGAAGAATATTACGATTATATTTTTCCAGAGGAGAATCCTTAATAAAAGAATTTAGGAATGCTCTTAAATAATGCTAAGTTATGGAAATAACAATAAGAATAAAGAAATGGTTGATATCTATAGTATTTTATATTATATTAATGATAATTTACAAATTGGCATCTGCAATCATAATATACTCAGTCGTCTAATGGTTTCCATTTTGATAATCAATATTTTATCTAGGATAAGGCTACAAATCTATTATGTATCATAGTATCAAGCATCTATGTGGGATAAGTATAAACTATAGCAAATTCAATTAAGTATATAACTTATGATTATAAAGATTTTATTGCAATTATTCTCAAATTTGACATTTTAGTGTCGACTTATAATTAAACTAGAAACTTTTGTATATGCCAACAGTATTCTATTAAAATTATATAAGAGAGCATAGATGAAGAGATTTACTAATGAATATAATCTATTATCATAATAACTCGCTTAACATTTTTTTATACAAATATTAAAGAGAAGAAGAGGGTTACAATAATTTTAGGTTACAAATTTTTTTTAATAAATGAAAATTAATTCCCATTCATATTCTATTAGAATCTGACAGGGTGATTCATTTTTTAAGGCAAATCGTAAAGCAAATAGAGATAATGTAAAACTTACATCCTGCTTAAGAAATAGTTAGATAAATTCTTGACAATATAGAATAACATAATAACTTTATAGATTTCGTTAATACTAATTCCAACAAATAAACATAAGGAATCTGGATTTAGTAATATCATAAAGATGAAGAAATCAAACCAATCACTGAAAATACTATCAGAGTTGTAGAATTATAAAATAAATATGTTACTATTAAGTAAAATTTCCATCATATTTTGGTTCATAAATAATTTGTTCCAAATCTCTGTGGTTATCATGCTACTTATAATTTAATATAATGTGTTTAGAGCATCAAATATAAGTAAACATAAAATTTTTATCTAAGAGTATCTCCATAGTTTTATGATAAAGCAGCATTTTGGTCCTATGTCTGTAGAACTTAAGATTTTTTAAAAACATACAGAGACTTTTATGGTTTAGATAGTTCAGTTTGGCCATGGAGAAATGAAGATTTAGAAGAAGGAGATTTTGAAAGAACATATTTAAAATGCTGTTTAGAATCTAAACCACTTTTTAGATAAACATTTTAAAATGAAGTATTTGATGGAATAGAGTATATTGTTACTAATGATACTATATTTTATTAATATGGAAATATTGTTAATGGGTACAATGAACGTTTGGCTTTGCAACAGTATATCATTATTCATAATTTAGAAAATTCAATATATTTTAGGATTTTATGCCAACATCAAATCAAGAGATGATTTAAACTTATATGCTTGGTGTTACTAATCATTGGATTTCCTTTGTTGCAATCAAAAATTTGAAAGGAACACAATTTATTGTAATGGATTCAAGAAATCGAGATTTTTTTCTATGGAATTAATAATAAATCAAAGAATTTTTGGAATAAGATTAATTTGATAGGCCTAATAGAGGATAGTAACCATTAAATTAATTTTATATGGATCTCTATGAACAAGGGATGAAAGATTTACAATAATTAATTACTCTTTTGATATCTTGGATAACAGGGTAATCAAAATTAGAAACATATGTCAGTAATTAAAAAATTGAAGTTTTCTTAATTCCTTTAATAGATATTCTTGAGATTTCTTAAGATTAATATATTAATCTTAAATTTTCTAATGAAAATGCTAATGAGTTATATTAAACATTGGTATTTTGGTCAGATTAATATCGGATAACCGTTCTAGAATATTTAGAATGTCCAACTTTATTAACTTAATTAAATAAAATATTATTTTTAAAAGCCTTAGAATTGACAAGTGCTGCCTTGGAGTATTAAACAAATAGAGGATTGTGGAATTAACAAAAATAATCATCTCTACATAGAATGCTAAACTATTTATTATAAATATTTAAATCTATGTGAATTAAATAATTATATTAGTAAACTTTAAAATATATCAATTTTCATTTTCTTTTTAGTTGATCAATTTCCTTTTTCAAACATTAAATCAACTCTTTTTATTATTATCTAATTGATTCACTTTTGTGAAAATTTTCTTTATATTTATCATTTTCTAACAACTCTTATTTTAATTATGTAATCGTTATTTAAGCTTTTTTTAATTTTTTAGATAATTGTTTAACTTCTAATTGTAGCTCTGAATTTTTCTGTTTCTCTAGAATCAAGGCTTTAGCATTAATTTTTTCTTGAGATACTTTCTTTAGACTTTTTTTTTGTTCAAGGGATTATTTTTTATGTTTTGAGGAATTCACTTTGATAGGAGTAGTTTTTCTTTGTGTTTATTTAAATGGAGTGAAATCCTCATCAGAATCTTTGACACCTAAAGTTGGAAATGCTCTTTCAATAATTGATTACTATGAGCCAAGTTGTTTATCTATATTATGTTGTATGTTGGATTCAAGTGATTAAATTTTATTATGTAAATCTCTTAAATTACTACTTTTAGATAATTGTTAAAGTTCTTAATCTAAAAGTGTGTTGAGGAAATTTAATTTGTCTTAAGTTATCATTATTTAATATAAAAACGGGTATGAAGCTGATTTCTTTATATCTAATAGGCCTTGTGATATCTAATAACATCATACTTTAAACAGCAAATCATTTAGGTTTTTGAGAAGTGTTTTTACAATTTGCGAATTAGAGTGATTTTGGTAATAAATTATTTGGAGAACTTTCAACCTTCATTTAAAAATGGATCAACTCTTTAAGATTAGAATGATCATGTAGAAGAATTAAGAAAACATTTGACTGATGATTAAGAAGAAGATGAAAAATACTTTAATGAATAATAACAATCTCTAGAATCTGGATTATAAAGTTCTTGAAGAAATAAAATAATTGGGTAGAGGAAAAAATGTTGAAATTTTAGCATATATATATTGCTAATCAAATGTAGATAACTGCTCATTTAGATATAGAATAAATAGAAAAAGTTTTAAATGTTTTAGAGGGTCTTAAAAATGCTGTAATTGCTAGTTTGGAGGCTGATGAAGGCAAATAATAAGAAAATATTAGAATATACAATAAACTAACAGGAGAGATTACTGTGTATTTATTTTAATTATTTTAGATCTCTTTCAGAAATCTTAGAGATATTATCTATAATTGAAGGTACATTTTGAATAAAAAGATTATGAACTAAGCTTAGGAAAGGGAAGATGTAAAAGAGATTGGACAAAAATTGTAAGATAGAAATGATTCTCGGTAAATATATATATTAATTTTATAGACAATTCATATTGGATAGAGTTAAAGAAGCTTAATAATTATTAAATGATAATTTAGATAGAATTGCAAGATGGTGATAAGAATAATTAATATATAAATATTATTTGCCTAAGTATTTCAACTCTTTTATTGATCTTATAAATCTTTAAATTTCTACTCTAAGGCTTCTTCCTTAGTCTTCAATTTTTATAATTCTAAATCTTTATCAGCTAATTTCTTTTTTAAGTCTTAATTTTCTTTGCTCAAAGATTATATCATTTATTATTGGTTAGCCTAATGTATTATTGCAATAAATTACAGGAATTGCACTTTGAGGTTTATTATTAGGTAAAGGCATTGTTTTGGTATAGGGTTTATTTGGTATTAATGTTTGTGGATTCTATCCATTTGGAAGTATATTATTGGGCAAACTTCCTTATACTCTTTGAGGAGGGGGATTTGAAGGTACTGTTTTCCCTGTGATTCGAGCTTGAGGAGTTTATGCTCTTTAATATGGATATTGAGGTGGAATAGGACCTCTTTAGCTTGTAGGTAGAGATGGATGAGGACGATATGTATTTTACTATACGAATGGTTTTACGAAACTCATTGTAGGTGAGGATGTTTAGTAGAATGTCCGAGGCATAACTGGAGAACTGGGGACACCTTTGAATAATGGATATCTTTAGGGTGTTGTTAGGTACATTAATAATTTATATTTATGTATTAATTGTTTTTATTGATGGATGACATTCAATTTCTTTTTTGAGAAAACACATTATTATTTTATAATAATATTTATATGCATAAAATCAGGAAATCAATTATGGTTAAGCACATTTTTCTCTTTTTTGCAATGCTATTTTGATTAAATTAGTTTTTTCAAACAAATCTTTTCCTGCTATTTCAAACCTAAATTAAATATTGATAGAATACTTGATATCACTATCACTACTTTAACATTCCATTAAACAGGTTTCTATAAATTTAATAAAAAATAATGGAGCCTGTAATTTAAACTATTCATAACTGTAAAATTCTGGAAGTGGTGTTATTCCATCTTATCTCTATTTCCATTATAATTAGAAAACGCAATTGTCTTCAGTTATTTACAATTTAATCATAGCTAATTTATCATCTTAATTAGCATAATGTTATGTTACTTTTCTAATAAAAATAAAAAATATATATTTACTAAGTTAATTCCTGTTACTTTAACGAGATTATACTCCCAGTTTTATGAATCTATTAATGCATATTGGTAATCAATGCTGTTTATAAGTTTGAAACTACATTAGTTTAATTAGAGATGTTAGAAGTTTAATTATCATTACTATTTTGATTGTTGTTATTGTTATTATTATTATTAGATGAAAATTAAATATTGTTGTTATTCCCATTCTCAAGTTGACTCTAAGACAATGTTTCACTGATTTCTGAATATTTTTGATCTACTTTTTCTGCCTTTTTATCCTTTTTATTAGGATCAGGAGGTCTAGGTCCAGCCACTCTTTTTATTGCAGTTCTTGGTTAAGCTTATGCTGTAATTTATCTTATTTCATCAAGTTTTTTATCATCATATCTTTCTCCTGTCAAACAGAAATAATTGAAATCTTCAATTAACTCTTTGTACTTTTTTACATTTTCTTCAATTTCCCATGTAGTTTCATCAAAACCTTTCCATTTCACTTAATATTTAAGTTATCCATTTATATGTTGTTTTTTTATGATCTTCTCAGGTTCTTTCATCATTTTTTATTTTTATGTTTCAATTACAAAGCTGAACCTTTAATATGCCAAATATCACCAGGAAAATTAATAAAGTAATTAATTTTAATATTAATTTCTTAATAACTTAATATTTTTAGAATCAAACAAAAAGATCTAAATTTACTTTCTATGATTCACTCTATTAATAGTTTGAATGAAATTAAAGGAATTAAGTAAAAAATAAAGAAAATGGGTTAGAACTACTCATGATTTCAAAAAATTAAAGAGAAATAAGATTAATCTATAAGATTCTAAAAATATCTTATGAACAATAATGTTTTGCATAATGATAGATAAAAGGGTTTTGAATCCTAAAAAATTATTGTCTTTAATATAATGGGTAATAATATTATTTAATAAGATTTAAGAATCAAAATCAAGAAGGTGATAAATGACTACTTAATTTAAGTGGTTGAGATGCTTCAGTTGGTATTTTCATTGTTTTCATGGCTGACAAAGGATCCTTTTGATAAAAAATGCTGGATAATTATCCACTACCTCTTTTTGCTGAGAGTGGTATTTCATTCATTAATGAGTATCTTTTTATATCATTAATTTTAGAATTCTATGACTATTCATCGTTAATCTCATTTTAACTATTATATTTAGATTCAGATTCTGCTAAATTTAATTAATAAATAGCATTTTTTGCTATATGTAAACCAACTGATTAAATAGCTTAGGTGCTAAAGTCACTATTTGAATCAAAAAATTGATGGGATAATGCCTAATTGGCACTTATCCTAATTTTAGGATTCTTGTTGAGCATCTTTTTTAAAATATCCTAAAATAGTAAATATTGTTACTAATGATTATTCTGTAATATAAATGCCATCAATTGGTAAATCTAAATCAATATAACACGTTTTGTTAGACTTCAACACTTCATCAAAATTTTATCCAATAAATAAACTATGTCCAGTAAGCAATTTATAGAAAATGCATCCAGCAGAAAATATATCTACTTTACAATTATATCTTTGATCTTATCTAGTAGTTAATACTTCAGGAGCTACATATCCTGGAGTTCCACATTTTGGAAATAAAAATCTAATATTATATATAATTTTTACTTATCAAGAAGTTCTGAAGTGGCAAGTCCAAAATCGACCAGAACTAATGATGTGTAATCATTCTTCTTAGAAAACATTAAATTATCTGGCTTTAAATCCCTGTGTATAATCTAAAACATTATATTAATTAAATACTCGATGAGAATGTAAAACTTTTAAATTACTTAAAAGTTTCCTCATAATTGTCCTTATGCTATTGATTGGTAGTCTTTTATTAGGCAAGGTCTATACTTAATATTTCATTATACTTTTGCTTTTTCTAATTCTTCACTAAGACTTAGTCCTTCTAAATAAGATGTAACGACATATTATGTGTTGTCCCCTTCATAAATTTCTTTCAAAACAAGAAAATTATTTTCATATTATTATAATGCTCTTAGAATTTGAACTTCTGATTAAAATGCTCTCTAAATATGTAAAATATTTTATTACTAATCCATTTCCATTCTCTGATATCTTAAGAAATGCTTTTTCTATGGCTTTTACAGCATAAACTCTTTAATCTAAAGCACTCTTTGCACTATATACCTATATATAAATAAATAAACCGTACTTTGGCGGAACTTCCTTTTCCTATCTGATACAGAGGCTAGAATAAATCACCAATGCCTTCAAAAGTTACTTTACCTGCTAATAGTTCTTTGAATCTTAATTATAGAACAAACTGTACTTAAATAAATCATCTGGTTAGGCATGAACAGCCTTTCTTTTATTTTAATTATCAAACTCAAAGTAATCAAGTTCTATTTTATTCTTTCGCAACTCCCAATTTATTTTTGTTTCTAGATTCAACTTGATTTTGTATTTGGGGTTTTGACAATCTGAAGTCTATAACAATTAGATAAAATTTCTACTATCCCCATTGTGATCAAATCTTCAAATACTGTTATATGATAAGTGACATCCTTAAAAAAGTGTTTGCGTACACCTTAAAATTTGAATTTAGCTTCTTAATAGTCGATTGAATCCATTTTATTAGAGTTTGGTATTTTTATAATAATTTATCCAATTTTAGATTGAATGAATTCACTAATATACTACTACCTAATTAAATTAAATTTGATTTAACATCTCAACCTTTAGGTCAACCTTAGAATTAAAATTCTGAAATATATTCTATATAAATAAAAAATGATATATAATAAAAGAAAATTGTTGATTAAATATCTAAATACCAGAATCAAAATATAATTATTTTTAATTATATAAGTTAGAAAAACATTATAATCATTAAATATATAAAATAAATTTTTAAATTTATATATGATATTTCCTTTTTTGCCTATACATTAATTAATTTTGTTTTCAATGGATTTTTCTATTTCTCATAAAACTAAAGATTAATCCTATTTGGCGATATGAATCTCTTTCTTCAAGAAAGCACCCTCTCACCTATCATATTAATATAATATAATATTACATTTTTTTGTTTAATCTTGACTACGAATTAATACATTGGATGTATATAGATTAATGGAACAATTAAAGCATTCTTGTAAAAAAAGATCAAGTTTTATATATAATATTAGGATAAGAATTTGTTACAAGATTATAGATATATCATACTTTTTTTATGGAAATTTGTTTTATAAAAAAACTTGAAAATATTATCATAATTCATTCAAAATCAAAATTAAATAAAGAATTAATTAAAACGAGGAATTAGGACTATCTTCATAATTTTTGGGGCATGTAACACAAGATTCATTTTTCCAATAATATCTACCATCTGTCATCTTTGAGCATGTTTAATTAGTAAAATCATTTGTTGCAATTCTATCATTACATTTAGGAGATGAATCTTCTTTCCATTAGCAAAGTGTCAATACTCCCCAATAACCATCTTTTACATATGTACACAAATCTTATGATGTTAAATCAGAACATTTAAAGGATGAGCATATACCATTTGAATTTTTACAATTTAATTTATCACAGATATCTAACGGTAATCCTTCACAAGAATTTATGCTATAACTTTAGCATTGTTTAGTTGAATTAGGCCAACAAAATGTTTGTCCATCCTTATAATTATTGGTACAATTTTCAAATGCTAACGAGTTACAATCAACGGAAATATAATTTTTACATTAATAAAATCCAGCAACATTTGTAGTATTTTCAGCTGCACAATTTCCTTTTTTTATCATACAGTCAATTTGGTCTTTGACCTAATACTCTTAACAAAATCGAGTCGCTTCACATTTTCCTTCAGGATTGAAACTACATTTCCCAATTAAATCACATTCAGTTTCATCAATATTAGAACAATCCTTCTGAACACAAAGGTCATTAATCCAATCACAAGTCTCTATTCCTAAGCAAACTGTTTCTTCTAAAAATAATGAGCAATCACATTAGTATTTGGCAATGAGAGCTCCTAATACATTAAATATGAAAATTTATATGATTGAGATTAAATTTATCATATTTTTATTAATAAAATTAAAATTTTGAATCAAGATTTTAGAATATTGTTAATGTGATTACCCTTCTCTTTTGTAAATGATCCTTTATATTACAAAAAAACAATATATATTTATAATTCTTATATTAATAAAATAAAAATTTAAAATATTATGATTTTTTACTAATTTAATGTAAGAATCCTTCTGAAATTTGTTTATCTATTTTAATGAGATAATGCTTCCAGAGTAAATTTAAAAAATAAAATCTTTTAATTTTAATTTTTTCTCAAATGTAAGAGAAACAATAAATTTTAAGAAGAATATTATACATAACTTTTTTTGTTTTGAATCATATATTGAAAGTTTATTAATATATAATCTATATGAAGTTATTTAGAATTGAGTGGTTTCAAGTTCAAAACATAATTAAATTAATTAATGACATCGAGTTCTATTCAACAATAGAAGGAGTTGAAAATTTTCAACAATCAGTTTGTTGTTTTAAAGAAATTAAGTTCTGGATCATTCGGGGTTGTTTTTTAAGGAGAAGATAAAAAAACAGGTGAATAAATAGCATTGAAGATTGAGAAAGAAGAGAGTGATGAAGCAAAGTCATTAGATAGAGAAGTATATAAATTTTAGAATCCATAGCTTAGTCATAAATATTATAGCGGTTGTAAGGTATTAAAGGAATTCCAAAATTGCATTGGTCGGGTTCAGAAGGACCTTATAATATTATGGTAATTTAATTGTTGGGAAGAGATTTGGCTTATTATGCTAAACATCTCAAAAGATTTTAATTGAAAACATTGATAATGTTAGCTGAACAGATGATAACCATTTTGGAGCAATGTCATACAAGGTTTGATAATCAAAGAATAATCGTAGATCAATAATTCATAGAGACATGAAACCTGAGAATGTACTTGTTGGACGTGACTGTAATGAAATATTTCTAGTAGACTTTGGAATTTCAAAGGTTTTTAAGGATGCTAATGGAAATCATGTGTATATAATAAAATTGAAATTATTATAGACCCTTTAGAGATGGAAAACCCTTTATTGGAACAACACGATATGCTTCAATAGGTGCTCATAAGGGTTTTGAATTAGGAAGGGGAGATGATTTAGAATCTTTAGGATATATGCTGGTATTTTTATATAAAGGTTCGTTACCTTGGCAAAATTTATAAAATGTAAGTGATAAAGAGAAAACGAAAGTAGTTGGAAAAATGAAAATGTAAATATTGATTGAAGAATTATGTAAAGACATGCCTAATGAATTCTCAAAGTATTTTGAATATGTTAAAAAATTGTAATTTAAACAAACTCCTGATTATGAATATTTAAAATAATTGATGCGGAAATGTGCTAGTGATAACAAAATTGAATTAGATTATAAATATGAATGGGCATTATTGGAAAGAAAAACATCTGATGTAAATTATTAATCTAATTATTGTAAAGTAGTAATCACAGCATAATTCATAGAGAAATATTAAAAAAGATTCAACTCATAATGATCCAAATAAAAAATAAACCAAGAATAATATTAGTACATAAAGTAAATTGAAACCGGATATTGATAGTGAGAAAATATCAAAATCAAAAAGTCCTGCTAAAAATACTAAAAGACAATCTCTGATACCAGAAATGCAATCATAAAATTAATCATAATCAAGTTAATTTGACTTTCTTCGACCTCCAGATCCTTATGCTAAGGCTAGAGCTATTATATAAAGAAGTTAAGATAGACACAAATCTGTATCATCATTAGCACCATCATAATATAGCTAAGTGAATACAGTCCAATCAAGCATTGCAGGAAACTATTAAGCTAGTCATATAGACATGTTTGCAACTGATAGTCAATAATAATAATAAGAGACAACAGAAAAAAAATAAGATTTAATTTAAGCATAGAATTTTGGTTTTCAGCCTTTGGAGAATAATGATACTATTGCAATGCTAATAGGAGAGGATGAAGAGGGTCCTTGTTTCCAATACTAGGAATTGTTAGAAAGACAAGTTTAAGCGTAAATATAAAGTATTATCATAAGGTAATTTAAAGAATCCTTGAAAAATGGGAATAGAAATAAGCGAAACAGATGATTTTAATAATATATATTTAATATATCTATTATATCGTTCAATTTTATTTTAATTCTGCAAAATATGGATGTAACATGGCATCTTTTGGAGTGATTCTTTCTGCATGGTCATATAGTAACATTTTAGACAACAAATCAATAGCGTCTAAACTACATAAATGAGCATTATCTTAATTAACAAAGGATAACCAATCTTATTTTGGATAACAAATATATATTATTAATTTTATACTTAAGTAAGAGTCCATTGTATGCATTATCCAATTTAATATTGTATTTTTTTATATATTATTTTAACCCATCCGTTCCTAATACCTTAGCAATCTTTACTAATTGATCATAATTATCATTGCCTTAAAAGAACGGTTCTTTTTTAAAAATCTAAAATTAATTATATCAATATACCATAGATGCAAACATAGCACCAGTACTCCATATATCTAAAGAATAATCATAATATAAATAATCCACAAGTAATTCTGGACCTTTAAAATATCGTGAAGCCACTCTAACATTATAATCTTGAGAAGGATGATAAAATTCTGCCAATCCCCAGTCAATAAGTTTCAAAGTTCTTGTTTTTGGATCAACAATAATATTTTATGGTTTAACATCTCTATGAAATATACCTCTTTAATGAGCATAATCTAAAGCCTATTTTAAATTTTAGTTTACTTTTAACAATTCAAATAAATAATGCTTAATATCATTATCTGTTAATTTAGAGAACATGCTTCTAAAGTCTGTATTCTCCATATAAGGGAAGATCTATGTTAACTTGATTTATTACTAAGGTTGGAATTTTTAAATTATCATCTCTGACCACATCATAAAGATCAATAATATTAATGCCTCCTTTTAAGACTTAAAGAATGCGAATTTCCCTGCGTATTTTTCTTTTTTTAACAGGTTTGAGCACTTTAAGAACTACCTTCATTCCATTCCTATTGTCAACACCTTCAAAGACTTCGGAATATTTGCCTCTGCCAATTTTACAGGTTGCTTCGTAAGGCTCTTCTGATCTGAAATATAAGAATTAAATTATACCCATATTCAATTTTAGCGTTCTCATAATCCCAATAAGATGGTGGTTGAGTTTGATTGAATGTGGCATAGTATTTAGGTTAAACCACAACAACTCCTTATTACTATTTCATTAATTAAATATAAAATGTAATATAAAATTTACAAATCAAAATCACTTAGAAACTAATTCTTATATTTTAATTCTTATTTCTTCTACTTGCCTGTATGTGCATCTATTTTATTTCTAATCAACCATCTAATCAATTTTTAACATCTTTGAGAATTTCTTATAATCATTCATATTTTAAAGAGTACAATGACAGATAAGTAAATAATTGCAAAGTTACTGACTCACAAAATAACTAAAATTATACTAGAAATTATAGATAAATAGAGTACTTCTTCTGATAAATAAGCATCTAGATCAGAACTCTAGGACGGAAACTCATTTTTCAATTCTTACAAGGCTTGTCTTAGATAAGATTGAGTTATAAAATAGAAACTTTCAAATTCACTTAAGTCTTTATCAAATAAGGCTTCAAACTTCTTATCTTGAGGAAGACCTATATGAATTATATAAAAGAGGTTACTTTTGTTAACTATCATTTAATAAGTCTTTTCAAAGTATCGTTTATAGTTTTCATTATACTCTGCAATAGCTTAACTAAATTTCTAGAAAGATTCAGCCTTCCTGTAGACATCAAAATCCTCTAGTTAAAAAGTGTTATCTTTAGAATTCTCTTTATCAATAATGGTATGAAGTTTAGAAATTTTCATGGCTATATTTTTTGCCATTAAGAATAGCAATTTCTCTTTTAAACCATTTGATAAAGTTAATTACCTTGAATTAATGATCTATTATGAGAATTTGTACAGAAATCTACAATAATTAATTTAGGCAAATAAAATGTCATTATTTGACTTAAATTTTATTGGTGATTAAATTGGAGTAGTATTTTAAGATGGTTAAGTTTGTACATTAAGAGATCGTCTAATAATAGATAAATTAAATAAATTACTCTTAAAGTACAGTATTATTTTTTTTAAAACTTCTTTTTTCGAACTAGTTTTCTTAAGTAATGGTTTTTCTTGATTCTGTAATTTGCTTTTGACTTTTGGATCTCATAGGATCAGATGTAGGAGGTTCAATAACAGTTGTAGGTGGATGGGGTAAATGATACATTTCTGAAGGACATCTCTTACTTACTTTACTATCGTTTTGAATTTAAGTCTAATATATTATGCTGAAATACCTAACACTTAGGTCTAGATTAGAAATCTCTAATTCCCTAACTTTGTGATCGATCCTTATTGACAATAGGAGTTCTGGTTGCAGGTGTTGGTATGTTGGATGATTATTAGGTTTATAAGGGGACAGGTTTATATATAGGTTGAGTGAATTATGAATAAATTGGATGAGTTGCCATATCTTTGACTCTCATTCTCTGATTTTCATCTATGCATAGACATCTACGAATGTAATCTTTGGAAGCATCAGAAATTGAAGGATGTGAAGGAATGACAAGATGATGATGCAAAATAGCTGTTAGCAGTCCTTATTCTGTTTGTGCTGTAAATGGTGTTTGTCCAAAAAGCATTTCAAAGAACATTATACCCATAGCCCATACATCTCCTTTTTCTGTATGACCTTATTATCTTAAAGCTTATGGAGACATATAAAGTGGAGTTCCTACATTATAATGTCTTCCTTATTGCTTGACTTCCATACTGTTTATTTAGACAGCAAAACCAAAATCTGCTATTTTTGGAGTCTACTTTTCTATCAAAATGTTTGCTGGTTTAATGTCTCTATGAATGTATCCTTTTTGATTGATCTCAAGTAATCCTGTGATTATTTCATTCATGACTCGCAATGCTTCAGGCTCATCAATTCTTCCTCTCTTTTTTATTACACCGCTTAGATCTCCAGAATCACAATACTCTGTTATGATGTATGTATTATTCTGTGTTTAGAAAACATCATACAATTTTAGTATGTTCTTTGAGTTAAATGATTTCAGAGCATTAATTTCATTCTTTAGTAAAGTGGCATGAATGCTCTGTTTAACCATCTTCATATCAATTACCTTGTCTTACAAATTTATATCATACTTTAACAGCCACTGTCATTTAAGAATTTTCATCTCTTCCTCTATAAACTTTGCTACTAAACCCTCTTCCTATTTCTTCATTTAGAGCATAACTGTAATGATCGATTGCTTTACGAGTTTCAGGATAATAACAGCGATTGATTAACATTCAAATAATAAATTAACGACAACATTCATTTAATTATAATGCATAATATCTGAATTATTATAATCATTCATTTTATCTCTACTCATCTTAATCTTTAAACTTAGAATTTTGGAGGGTCTAAATTAATTTATTTATAAAGTAGATTTATAGATTTATATTTTATTTTAATATGTCAACCTATGATTTGTGATTATTACAATGTCAACACTTTATGAAATTATTGTTAAACTTATAAAAAGCACAGATTATTATTATTATTTTTAAAGATTTTTCAATCAACATATATATCAATTAACTTTAGAAAAGAAGTAATAGCTGGTAGCTTTAAATACATTTAAACACTATTTGCACATAAAATTAATTTAAGAACAATTATTTTGGAGTATGATCGATATAGCAATTAACTCAATCTGAAGAAATTGAATGAAGTAACTTAAATTTACAAAACTATCACAGATGTTCCTTTCATATTTTAATCATAGGTAAAAGTAATAGACATAAAATTGCCATTATTCTACCTCTTTTGGAATTCAGACAATAGAATTATGATTAAATCAGAATTTCTGATTCTGAAAGAAAATATTTATGTAAGGTAATATTAAAGAGAAAACTAGAAAAGAATTATTCAACAAATGTAGCTATACCTATCAAAGAGGAAGATTTAGTCTGTATAAACATTGGCTCTATCATAGAGGAAACTAACTCTCCTTCTTAAGGAGGTAAATTTGAGTCTGAAGTTAAACTGATTGGTTTAATTTAAATGGAATGAAAGGGAAGTATGTGAATAGGTCAAATTGTCAAACTTATACAAATGCAAATGATCTCATTGAATATTCAATAATAATAATAATGTCATTGTTCATTTGATTTCTATTTATTTATTATCATAATTTTCATTCTCATTTAGACAAATAAAATCTTATTAATTCAACGCTTTGTTTTCTTATACAGAAATTACTTTCATATCTAAATTTAGACAATTAATATTCACTCATGTTGCATTTGAGATATCAAAATTTTATAAATATCTGATCTTTTGAATCTCTCTTGATGATTGATTAGAGGAATAAACATTTTAAAAATGAAGATTATGTTAATATCCTTCTAGTTAACCTATTCTTAATATGATCTCTACAATAATTATTTATTTAATTAATTATGTAACAACAGCAGAGAATGGGAACAGCAGCCATGCGAGTGCCAACTCGAATGACTACAGCTATGAGAGTATATTTCATTCTCTATTTAATTAGAATGATCCTAATTTCTAATCAGTAGCAAATACGACCAATTTAAAATTTGTGGATAGGCCTGTTACATAGCATGGAATTATCGGAGTTAAACCTACGACAGCTGGACCTGGTAGATAAATTTAAGATAAATCATATTATCTAAATTAATTGAGGGAGAAGCAAAAGGAAATATTTAATGAGATTGAAAGATTCAAAAAATAATAAGATGAAATTTAAAAAGCCAATACTCTTTATGTTCAATTTGAAAGAAGGTATAATAATTTGTATTAATTATTTAGACATGAAGAATTAACAAAAGAAGTTAGAGATCTAGAAGGCTAATTAGCTGATTATAATTTAGCTTTTGATAAATGGAGAGCCAATACAAGACCAGAGGATATCAAAAATATATTTGAAAGAATTAAAGTTTAGTTATTGTTTTATTATCTTTTAGATTTAAAATGAGAGATAAAGGTCATAATTAGATGATATATTTATAGAAAGAAGAGGTTAGGAAGATTAAATTAATTAAATTGAAAATAGATTAAATGAATTATAATCATTAGCTGATATGAAATTACAAGAATTAGATCCAGAATAAAGAAATGAATATATGAATTTAATCAATGAAAATAAGTCTCTTTAATAAGAAATTAATAATCAAAAAGCAGAATTAGAAGAATTAAATGCTAGAATGTAGAATGCAGATAATAGATTGAGAATGGATGCATAAAAATTAAAAGGTTAAATGTTAAAAGAATAAATAAATGAAATGGAATCTAAAAAAAATGATTTAGAAGTTTAATTAAATGAGGCAAATCTAACATTCCCAGAAGCCAGAGATAGATTATTAAATAAAATTAAAGATGATAATGCTTTTATTTAAAATTCAGAAAAAAGAGTCAGAGAAATTAGAAGAAATATAGAAAATTATGAAAAAAGATTAAGAGAATTATAAACTGAATTTGAAGACAAAAAATCTTAAGAACAAGATAAATAAAAATATGAAATATTATATTAAAGAGATTAAGAAATGACTGATTACATTAATAATTTTGATAAAACAAGATAATAAGAATTAGAAAAAGTAAGTGTTGTAGAATAAGCTATTGTCGAATTACTAGGATAATCTTCAAAAATTGTCTTAGATATTAAAACTATACCATCTTTAACAGATTATACTGGTCTATCTGCTGAAGTTGATTACAAAGATAATTAAGTCAAAGACTCTGAAATGACACTTAAGAAATTATAAGGAGTCTATGAATAGACAATCTAAGATTTAAAAAAAATTGAAAGAGCTGAAGAATAATTACCTATTGAATTACAATAATATAAATCAAAATGTAAATAAATGTAAGATGAAATTGATTCTAAATTTAACAAAATTGATGAATATAAAGTTAAAGCTCAGGATAAAAGGCTTAAACTTGAAAATCAAAAGAAGGAGTTACTAAGACTTAAAGATGATTTTACTGCATAAGTAAATATAGAATTAATATTTCTAGAGTTTAAATATGAAACATGAATTTGATGTCAAAGAAAAAAAATACACAATGCATGAATAATATGGAACTTTGGCTGATTTAGAAAAGAAAGTGTCTTAATTAGAATCATAAGCCAATACTTTCTAGATGTTTATTGAAACCAAATCAAAAGATATGAATTTTGAATAGTTAAAGAAAGAATGCATGGATTTAATGGATAAAATTAATAAGGTTTTGTGTAAGACTTGAAATCAATTATAAATTATGGATAAATATATATTCAAATTAATATAAAAATGTAATCAAACTATATTTCTCATCTTCTTCACAATATTTTATCTAAATTTATGTATATTTTATTTATAAGGAAAAAATGTTTCTGATGATATATTCTTAGTTACAAATCTAGCTGATTTTATTTAAGAAAGGCATTATTCTTATGGTTTTTATATACTAAACTGACTTAGGTAAGGAGAATTAATAATAGAAGAATTATAATTAAGTAAATTATACTCTTTTTTTGAGGATTTTTATTCATCTCCTAAAGTTTTAAGAATTATCATTGGCTAAAGCAATTAATTTTAAAGTGAATTATGATATTTGCTGTATGCAATAGTTGGTAATGTTCCTGAGGATTATGATTTGCTGTTATTTAATTTTTATTATAGGTAAAGTCGTACTGATTATCTCTATTTATGTTTCTAATCTATAATTTAAGCTTGAATAGATTGAACTTATTAATTACAATTTACTTTCTCCTCGTTTGGAATTTAAGAATTACTATATATAATTGGATTAGCATTATGATGTGATTGTCTAGGAATAAAAGATTAGTTTTCAAAAACCTTTGTTTTAAACCTTAATAATCTTTTTGCTCTTTCTGATTATCTAATTTTTTTCCATTTCTCTATAAGATACATTATGCAGAAAACTGCATTTTGGAATCTCTTTTATAATCTTTGTTTCCTTATCACTGACATTTTTGTTGTGAAGATTATAAACTTCTTTTATAAATGTTTAGTCTTCTTATTATCTGTTCCACAGTCCAAGCAGCAACAACTTCTATTATCTTGAAAGGATTCATTCAATAGTAATTCAGAACTACATATACAGTGAAATTTTCGATTACTTTGATGTAGTGGCTAAATCTAAATTTTTTAGAGAAGAAGGTTTGACATAGAAAACTATAGGTTTTAGAGCTTTTGAATGTATTTTTTCTTATATTTTGAAATTAAACTCCCTTTTCTTATTAGAAATAAAGGAAATTTTTAACTTTTATTGACTCTACTATTTACGAGTTTAATTCATTCCTTTTTTGAGATTATTAGCAATTAATTAATTATGGATAATAATATTGAAAAAGAGTTACTTTAAAAATCTTAAATTCATGCCGATAGTTTACTTAAGATAGTAAAACAATTGAAGTCAGAGAATTCAGCTTTATAAACTTAAATCCAATAATTATAAAAACAAATAAGTCTATAAGGTGATAGCTCTTAATTTTAGAAGATTGAAAGTGACAACGTATTTCTAACCTAAGAAAATGAAAAGTTAGTTGATAAATAGAAAGAATTAACATAATAAATTTATGAGCTGCAACTCTAAAATACTAATCTATAATAACAATTATCTTCAACAAAATAAGCAATTCAAAGATTATCAAGTTCAATAACAATTGAAGAACTAACTTCAAGATTATAATAATTTGAATTTGCATATAAAAAAATGCAATAAGAAAATGATCAATTAAATTAGAAAAATACTCAATTAATTAATGAAAAAAATCAACTTTATGGAGAATTATTGAAAGTTGAGGAACTCTATAAATAAGCCAAAAACTAATCAAATTTATCAATGTCTATGTCCATGCAAACAATGGAATTATGTAATTTATATTCAAATAATATAGCATAATAAATAATAGCCTAAAATGATTACAATAAATCATAAATTATGCATACTAAATAAAAGGATTATGTAAAACTTATCTAAGAATTTTATATAATTTCTGTTCCTATTACTTCAATAAAATATGAAAATCCAGAACCTCTAGTTCTATTTAAACATCCAATCTAATGTGATAATGAACTTAAGACTCTATTTCAAGTTTTGCCTTTGTTTTCTTTTCCAAGAGGAATTAAATGTTATCCATCTCAATAAGCTAAAAAAGATATTTTAAGGTATAATAAATAATCATTAGAGTTTTGTAGGATGATTAATTATTGGATTTTTCAATTTAAGTTTTCACTCCGAATAAAGATTCTGGAAAAGATATTAAAAATGAATTCATCCAAAATACAAATCCTGATCAACTTCTTTATGCTGTGATTGTATCATCATCAGACTTTATTGCAGATAAAAAGTTAATTAATTCTCATGAATTAGTAAAATAAAAGAAATTAGGTAATCCAGCCTAAAACATATATCTATCTAATGTAGCTTATGTTATACTAACATATTATCCATACCACATGTTATTCTATTAAATAATAAAAAATATAATAAAAACCTTAAAATTTGAAAGAACTCAACTATCCAAATAGGCTTTTGATTAAGAATATGATTTAAGATCAATAGATTAATATTATTTTACTAATCATGAAAATGAAATCAGGAAATATTTAGATTAAGTACAATAACTAACTCTTACAAAAATAATACAACCTATAAGATTATTTGATAATACAGACTTTATCCAAAATACATAATTAAGTCCAATTTTATATAATTTTGAATTGGCCCCCAATAATTTATTGTAAGCATGGTCAGCATCTAATTTTATATCTGTATTTTAAGCAGTTATATTGGAATCTAAAGTTGCCATCATAGGTCGATCCTAAAAGCATATTGCTTATTTAATGATATTGCTATCACTCTGTATCAAACCATTAAATTATTTTCATCCTTTTATTTTTGATGTACCAGAAAAATTAATGCCTCTCTTGGATGCTCCAGTTCCAGTATTTTTAGGACTCTAATTGGAAGAATTCCGTTAATTTAATGATGACGTCGTTTATGTTAATACAATATCTTCTACTGTGGAGATAGAAAATATAGAAAGATTAAAAAGTAATTTATTACTTGAATTGGAAAACTAAATAAAACCAGTCTTATGCAACATCAATATATTATTAATTAAAAAAATTGAAATGTTATTGAATATTTTCAAAGACTTCATGAATTAAGCATTAAATAGAATTAAGAGTAAATAAGCAAAAGATTTGTTTTTATAAAAGATTGAGGAGACTTAAATTTATTAAATGTATAAATGATTTAAGCATTTGCAAATTAGTTAAATTAATAATTAATATTAATGGGTTTATGTTCTTCATCTTAACCGAAACAACCAAGACCATTAATTAGATTAGTAAAAATTGAGATAGACAATAAAGAGGATAATTATTAGTAAACTTTAGATCTTTGGAGAACCATTGACAAATAAATTGTCTTGCTTAAAAATAGCCATTACATTTCTCCAAAGTTATTAAATTAAACAGATTAGATCAACACTTTCTTAATATTAAACTCAGGATAGAACTTAAAACGAAACTTATAGACCTTTTTTAAACTATTTGATGATTTTTAAATTTCATTTACTTAAGAAATAATGTAAAATGAATCAATTTGGGCGAATTATTCATAAATATTCAAAAATCTTGATTTATTATGTGAAAATTTTGCTGATATTGGCTTTTGTTCAAAAGGTAAATATAAATGATAATAATCTTAGTTTAAACCTAGTCTTTAACTAAGTATTGATAAAACTGAGATAAAATTATTTGTGTATAATGTAATCATCAATTTTATTTCCTTTTCTTATTTGCATTGATTCTGAGAGGAAAGTCAGAAAAGGGCTGCAAAGCAGATGATTTTAATAAAGTAGTCTCATAGGCTTTAACGCTTTTATTTTTTCTGACAATAGTTTATTTTGGAGAAACAAAGCCACTCAAGAAAATATCACTTTATTTTTATGTTCTACATTTTTATTATTTTAATCTAAGAGAGCTTATAGAATCTGATAAATACATATATTTACTTATTGGTTCAGAATATCTACCCATATCACTAAGGATAGGACCAGACTCAATAGTTCTTTATTAATGAGTGCGTTAAGATTTCATCTCTTAGACTTTTGATTTTGGTGTAGAGTAACCTTTAATTGGCAAGGGTTTAATCTTATATCTTTTGTGTTATTCATAATATCTATTTACTGACTTTTATATATGGGAATTTTAATCCATTAGTTCTTTAATCAATTTTTCAAATCTTTGAGTTATTATTTCTACAGTACTTTCAACTGGAATGTATACCGATTATGTATTATCAACTGATTTATCCTTTAACTTTGTAATACTACTTATTAAACTTATAAAACCTAAATGTTTTTGAAAATAAATGGTTACCTCCTCCTTGCAAATACAAAACCTTTGTGTTATCATCGATAGATAACACATCATATACATTTCTATTACTATGTCTATTGACTGTATAGCAATATTTCTTATGTAGATCATTTAAATATCTTAATCCATATACTCCAAGAATCAATGTCTCGCTGTAAAATTTCTCATTTCTATTGCATCGGTCTTCTCTTGATTTTAGATTGGTTTATACTATTCATAATTTAGCAAATGCGAAAGCTCGTGTTTTAATTTTTATCTCTGGAAATTGATTATAAATTTCAAAATTCCCACTAAAGGTTCATGAATTATTTATTGAATTGTCGTTCTAAGATTTGGCTAATTAACAATATCCTAACATAATTATTATCCCTATTTAGGAAAATATATCTTAAATATAAAAATATTAAGTACTTATGTCTTTACTAAATAGTATTGAGTTATCTTTATGTATTTTTATATAACTTTTGGGAGGAATAGCTTGCGATAACCTTCTCCTAAATGTTAATACAGATAATTTTCAAAAGTTTCTCTTTTCTATTCACCTCGATAAATCTCTTCTGATAATTCCCTCAATGTTCCCAATTTATTTCGGCAATCTTCATGCATCTAGTGTCCAATTATTCTTATCATAAATATCACTTCTTCTCTAGCAGCGAGAATACTTAAAAATAACTATAAAGGATTCTATTGCATTTTATTAATATGAATAATTTATTACTTAATTATGCTCCATTCTTTGTGAAACGATTATTACAACTTGACATTTCTTAAAATCTCAAATTTAACATTTGGATTAGATAGATAACCTATATTATTTTTTGTTGAATAGAAGTGTTTTTTCAAAATAATATTAATTCTGAATAGTCAATTGTTTTTATCTGGTCTACTTTTTGAAACTCATCTGAGAGACATGCAAATTATGGTCAAGTTTAAAATTTGAAAATTATTTTAACAAAAATACTTGGATTGAAAAGTATTAATTACCTATTTTCTTTGTTGAAAATATGCTAATATTAATTAGAACTTTATAAGTTAAACCTTCCTTATAATCATAGATGTTAATGATTAATACATTGAGAAATGAAAATTACCTTCTATTTAATATATTTTCTTCATTATTTACTTAAGATTAATTTCTATTAAGAATTATGTAAAATTTATAAGATTTTTAAATTTAATATTAAGATTAGATATTTACTTATAAATTATAATTGATCATTTGAATTTATGAAATTCAATAATCTTTAATAAATATAAAGTGTAATTGATATTAAAAATATATATGGTAAGGACATTGATGTAATCCTATTTCACAACATTTTTGGAACAATATTAAAGAGCTTAACTGCATAAGGAAAACTAATTTAATTTAATACAATTATTTATAAACTTATATTCAATTAAATATGTATCCAATTAATGATTACACAATATTAGTTGAAGACTAAATAATAAAACTATTTGATATAATATGAAAATATACAATTTATTTAATTCAAAAACTCAATTATAAAGATATAGAGATAACCATAAATTAATAATAAATATATATCATATTTATTTATAATAAAAATAGGAAATTTTCTCAATTCTTCTAATTAGTTTATAATGATAGATTTATTGTTTCAGTAAGCTAATTAAAATTGGTTTTACAGTTATTGTTGAGTTCTTTAAATAAGTCTTAAAGATAGGTTTAAGCTTCTAAAAGGACTTATAAGATTAAATATGCAAATTCATCTTTTTTTTTTTGAACAACTTCATAATTTACATCAACTTTTAATGGAAGTACATCACTCATTATAGATGAAATCGTTTCATACTAATAATCTGAAAAAGATTCTTAATTTATTCCATAAAGTGCTAATTATTATTAAACATCTTTGTCATTTAAATATTATTTTTTTTTTGGCACAAATTAATTTAAATATATATTCTTGAGTTCTTACTCATTTTTACTACATTTATTTAGTGGGTATTCTAGAAATTTAAAGGTTTGATCTAATTTCCTTGAGATTGAATCGATGGTGGTAGAAATAAACTTGTTGACTTAATTGTTTACTTAAATAGAAGAAGATATATTGTCATAGAAGAAATTAAAATTGAATCCAGGTATTTTATTAGTAAATTAATCTGAAATAAACTAATTATAAATTTATAATAATTACAATATCCTAAGTGGAATCTTTTAATAATTTTAATTAGTTTTTCATCTTTTCAATTTCTTAATTAATAATTTATTAAGAATCCTAAAACTTTGTCTCCAATTTTTTATAGTTTAAATAAAACTGTTATTGAAATTTTTAGAGTTTTTTGTACCCTTAAAAATTCTGTTTATTAAATTCAATTTTTAATTAACCTGAGGGTGTAGATAGCATCTGGAATTTAAAATTCATATTATCTTTCTCTTTTTATGTATAATGACTAAAAGGTTACATATGGAGTTCATTAGCCTTGTTATCATCTAAAAATAACAAAAAATAATCAAGAGATCTAGTTTTTAGTTTATTATAGCAAATTTTTAAAGCATTCTTTATATATTAAATTTTTAAATATTACCTCTAAATGATTATCATAATTTAATTTTTGATCATTCTAAACAATATATCCGATATATTCTGGTAAATAAATTGAAATTATTTTTTCTAAAGTCTAGAGATCTTCTTTTGTTCTTTCAACTTTCCAGTTAAATGGTAAAGTTTCAATACAAAATACTTAATTTGAAAAAATTATTTTTTTAGTATTCTTAGTAGTAACTTTGAAACTAAGTTATACACCTTCTTCTATAATTTATTTTGTCTTCTTACATTAAAAGGATTTCTCGTATTCAGAAAATATAATTTATTTATCCTATGATTAATTTGAATTATTACAAATTAAATTTAACACTTTTCTTCTTAAATTTTGTTTAGAATTTACATTTGTTCTTTATTCAAACCATTTACTTATGCTTATTCATTAGTAAGAACTTTAGGAAAAATCTATATTGATGATCTTTTAGGAATTAATTTACTTTGTTTCATAATTGGACGAGCCTCAATCATATCCTCTCTAATATTTTAATCTTAACTTTATTAATTGATCTATATTAAAGTTTAATGTTTTACTTATTGTAACTATTATTAAGGATATATCTAATCTTAATTAATTGTTTTCTTTTTTTATAATTCTTAATATTGTTGGACTAATAATTTTAAATCATCAAAATTCCACTTATCTAAATCATCTTTAGAATTAATGAAAAAAATTTACCTTTTTCAGGATATCTTTCATAAGCAAAACTTTAAAAATCCTCCTCATCATACTATTAATTGATTATTTCATTGACAAGCAACTCCTACATCTTTTTAAGATTTTATTCCATATTAAAAATATTATAGTTTATTTTATTATTTAAATAAATAAATTCAATTTTTTTTGTTTTTTACTATTTCATATTTATTAACTAAATCTTTCCATTACTCAGTCTAATTAATTAAAAAATAAACTTACATATTTTTGACAAAGATTTTGCTTTGCATATAGAAATCCCCCAAAGTTTGCAATTACTTTCAGCTCGTCAACTCTGAATTATTCATCAATAGCATTAGAAAATTATTATACCATATAAACTAACTGATCCTAAAGTGATTAATTTTACTAAGTTTCTTGAACATAAAGGAAGCCTTTTAAATAATCAGAGTCATTTGATAACTTTTCGAATTCTGATGGATCAAATTTATTTGATTAGATTACTTTTTAAACAACTGTTTTTAAATCATTATTTTTAATAAAATCCTCTTTTTTTTTACTTAATATGTTATAATCTTAAACAAACTTCTTTCTAATTTCACTAACATTTTAAAATAATCTAATATAGGATTTATGACTTCCTAATAATTTTGCAAATGTTAATTTTAAATGATTATCAAGTAAACCACAAGAATCATTTATCTCATATATTATTTAATTAAAATGATCATTTACCATATTGATATACTCAATAAGACCACTTTATTCAGGATATTTTGGTATAGTATTTGTTAATTCCAACAAACCTTAAGCAGCATTTTCTAAAAATTCTTATGATTTTTTCTGATAAGCACAGAATTCATTCATGTTATTGATTACTTAGTTGAGAAGATTAATAGCATTTTTTGGATAGGATGATTAATCTAAGAATTTTTTATATCCATCAAAACTTAGAGAAACTTTAATTTCTCCAGTTTTTGTCTATTTTTATTGTAAATTATATCTCTTTTCTTTTTACAATTCATTTTTTAACCTTTTTTAAAGTAATTATTCATTAACTTCATTAATAAACAATAAACAAGGCTATATTGTTCTGATTATAGGTATTTTATTGTAAATAGAGAGTAGATTCTAACCATTATCATAAAAATTTACTTTTATTGAAAGAATAATATTCTCCATCATTGGTATCATTTCATCTAATTTAGTTAATCCTCCATAAGGAAATCTAGGAATCTAATAAATAAATTAATATTATACAATTTTTTCAGGAAAGTATTGACAAACAATATTCCTCAATTCTACAAATTCTTATAATGTTCTTGAAACTTTCCATTACATTGGAAATGTTTATATTTAGAATACAACAATATTTTTTTAAGTGATAAAAGACCATAATCCTTAATCTCTTATCTCCTATGGACTAAAATTATCATTTTTGTTTACTGAGATATTTAAAATTATAACTCAACATCATTTTCAATGAGGTACTTCTCTTATTAACATGTTATAACTTTTTCATAAGGATCCAAAGAGATATTATCCTAAATAGTTTTGAATTATACAATATAGATTTTATGTTAATTTGAAACAATTACTGAGTATAATTTTTCATCAATATTTTAGAATCCATAAATTTCTTTCTCTTAGTTTGGTGTTTGTTGTTAATTTTTCTTTAAAGATTAAAAGCTGTTAATACACATCTTTAAGTCATCATAATTCCAATATGAAAGGTCATCTACAATCAATATATAAAGTTTACCTTTATCTGGTGCTTAAGCTTATACATATTACTCAAATTCTTCTTGACTATATTATTTATTTACGATTTCTTCAATTAAAAGTTTCTATAATATTTCAATATTGTTCATTATTAATAAGAGTTATTTAATTAATTGTAAATGGAGGTACTTATTATTAGTTGATGTATGAAGTATAGATAGAGCAAGAGTAGACAGTAGTAATACGAGAAACCAATAAAAAAAGAGAACAATTCCGACATGATTTAAGAAGGAAAGCTTTAAATGAATAATTTAAAGTAAAAATAATATACTAAATAAAAAGAAGAAGAGAACACCTACAAAAGAACTAGATATGCTAAATCTACTTAAAAAACTTAGAAGTAATGAATCAGAATTAGTATTAAATAAATTTATTGTTTTAGTGCAGAGTATTAAGATTAATGTAAGAAGCAAATCTAGAAGAAAATGAGGATATAGCGCTGTTTTTGCGTGAATTAATGTAAGAGAATTTGAATTAGGAGATAAGATTATTGTGTAAATAATTAATAAATCTTAAATTCTGTTGCATACCTTAACATTTAATGAAAAATAGATAACAATAATGAATAATTTTGTATATATATAGCACTTATAAATATAATATTTTGAATCTATGAAAATTTTTATTCAAGTAACGACCAAGTTAACCTAATAATCTAATAACATAAACTTAATAGAAAAAAAAGAACACACCTTTTTCAAAGTTTAATTATTATCAATTTTAATAACAAGTGTAAATTTGTATTTAAAATATCATATATAAAATATTTCTAAGAAATTATGATATATTCATCTAGAAATAAATTTTAAAGATATATTGATAATCATCAAAACATTCAAGATATAAAAGAATGTTAATCAAACAATCAAATTTGATTAATTTTTATGTACTAACTCATTTTTTTATAATAGAATACTGATCAGATGGTTTACAATTTTTATATTCCTATTTTAAGTGTTAAATTAAAAATGAAAATTAATATAAAAAATTAATGATATAACTATCATTAATAATAATATATAATATAAAATATTAGATCTAAAGAAGAAAGTGTTTTTGTCAAATGATTTTTAATAACTAAATTAATATCTAATCTAATCTATTAAAATTAATTTAAAATTTAATTTTGATATGTATAAATACATCATCTCTTTTATTCAAGCCCAAGAATAATCATACTTTTACTATAATTCAAAATCATATCTCTTAATCAATTATTTTTTATCCTTCCTTGTTTACATCTATTATTATTAATTTGATATCACTGTAATTTTATTCACAGACATTTATTAAAGGAATTTAGACTCAGAAATTTATTATGTAGATGAATATTATTTCAAAATTCTCTCCTTTTAAACTATTTATATATTTCAATAATTTACTTTTATATGAAGTTTCTGTTTAACATGTATCACAGAATGGTATTTTAAAAATACCTTTTAAAACACAATAATCATGGAATACATGTGAACAAGTAAAAGCAATAGCAAGTTCAGAGTCAACTATATGATTCTAACATCTTTAACAAATATGATTGCAGATCCATGCACTTTACTAAAACTTAATGAATTATTACATTAATTTCTTTTAATTATTAAATAATTTAATATTTCTCATTACTTTGGATTAATTATGTTTCTTTTAATGTTCTTAAATCATCATGAAACTTACTTACAACTCTATAAATAGTCTATCTAAAAACAGAAACTGGTAATTCTGGATATTTTAAATTTAATAGATCAAATATTTATGAAACCTGAACTCTATCACTGATTCTTGCTAAATATTCACTTAAATAAAGACTTAATAAATCTTTTACACTTTAAGGAATATTTGGCATAATGAATGTTCTTATTTTATTTTAGTTTATATATAAATCAACAAAATACATCCATAAATTCTAATCATCATCATAGTTATTTTAATTTTACTTTAAATCTTCTAAAATTAATTAAATAATAGTTTCTAATTTATATTTTAATTTTTCAGTACAAATGTTATCTAGAGTTTATTTTTTCATTAGTAAAACAATTGATTTTTTGATTTTCTTTAGAAATGAATTTATATATATATCCAAGGCCTATTTCATAGAACCACTAATTTAATGAATATAAGCAGCTGCTTAATTAATTTTAAATTCTTTTGTTAATTTTAATGCTTCATCCAATGGAAAATTCATACTTTTAATAGCAGACAACACTTATTTAGGTTAAGTCTCACATAATCTTTTAAGATAGAGTATTTTGGTTTGATCATTAATTAAAAATACTTTTTAAGATTAAAATAAATAGGATATGAAATTAGCAAAGTATTTTTAATCTTCAAAATCTTTTTAAAAACAACTCAATATCTAAAAGTGTTTCTGATGAAAATATTTTTCAATTAATTTAAATGTTTATTATTCATCTATTGTAATTAAATATTTCAAAATTTCTAGTATAAATTCATCATTTTATTAATTCAAAATCATTGGCCTTAATTCAACCAATTATTAAATCCATGGAAATATTAATTCTCTTATTTAAGAATTAACATTTTTAAAAGCTTCAAAAGCCTTTTGATATTGTTGTTATTGAGAATAAATAAAAACTAAAGCTAAAGAAAATTTCTTAACAATTGAAGCTGAAAACTCTAAATCTGCTAATTATCTTTCTGTAAGTTTTTTTGACATCATTACACGGATGATAAATTGATTAACTAATAATACATCATTATTTAATGATAATAAAAACTCGTAATTTCTACATAGTATATAGATTGTGTCATATGCTACTTAAGATGAAAAAGGAAACTTTTGTATTAATAATTTGGCAGTTAAATAAGATATCCAAATATCTTATTTATTAAACTCTAATTTTCTAACTGATAAATACATTTTTCTATGAACAGAACTTCGTACATCTATTTAATCAAAATCAAAAAGAGAGCCTTCAGTCTCATCAACTTGTACTTTTAATACAATCTCTGCTCTACTATCCTCTATACAAGTTTATGCTTTACCAATATAAAATTAATATATTATATCAAATGCTTCTTTTGGATCTTTATTAATAAATTTTAATAAATTTTCACTCACAAAAAGAAACTAAATTAAACTACGTAAAGCATTAGCAAATTCTTCATCAGTTAGATTTTTACCTTCAAAAGATTTGCCTTCTAAAATGCTCAATATGTATTTTTGACATTCATTTTACAATTACTCTCCTCCAAATAATTTAACAAGTGGAGTCACAAAATCTTGGGATTTTTAACAAACATAGATCATTTCATTGTACATTTTCATTTATTCACAACATGAAATTAATATAGCACTTGATATTCTATTAAAATCAGTTGAACAAACTAAATAATGTATCATTTCAACATTTTGTTAATTTTAATACATTTTACATAATTCATATAATTATTAATCTGGTATATAAGGAATTTAATGTTATCGAAGTAAACTTTCAATTGTCTATAAAAATACTTCTTTGTATCCTAAATCAGATGCTACATCACTAATAATAGTAAATAAGTAATGTTCTAATTTAGTTTTAATTAAAAACTTAACAATCTCAGATAAAGATTAAACTGTTAAGTTTTTTTATTTACCCAAAAATAAGCACTCAGTAAATGCTAATTTTTAGAGTAATTCTGATAATTAATCAGAAGGTGCAACTTTAATAAGTAATAAATCTCCATTCATAATTCTAATTGCATTTTACATAGCTTTTCTAAATTCTAATTAATCAGCTTAATTCTATAATAAAGTTCTACAATCTTAGAGTGACAAGAATTCAAATGTGTCTTCTGTTAAGCCTAACATAAAATGACCATTAAATTTTTTTATTTTCAAAGATTGATTGAAATAGTTCAATTTATTTTCACATTTCTTAAATTCAGTTGCATGCACTAAAACAAAACCATCATCAAATAAAACAACAAATATATCAGAATCACAACATTCTAATCCATTTATTTTTTGATTAATTTCTAATTATTTAACTCCAATTTCATCAACTGTAATTGCACCTCCTTAAATTTCATACATAAATAAATGAATAACATTTCCATAGCTACAACAAAATGAATTTCTAATTTAACCATTATTATCTAAGCAAGTTGATAAACATGCCCAACCAGCATCTATTTGATCATTCTATAAATTATACAATTAAATAGGTGTTTCTTTATTAGTTTTATTTACTCTAATAATTGAAATTCGATTATGCATTTGATATAATAAGAAAGCATAATTTTCATTACTGTCTTGCATAACTAATAATTCATAAAGAATGCTGAATTCTTAATTGAAAAAATATTTTTCCTTTTAATCTATAATTTACCCATTTGATGTTAATTCTTAAGTTGAAAATTATACATTTCTTTTATTAAAGAGCTTAAAGATGTTACACTTGATTTTAGAAGAATTACCTTTTAGATCAGCTATCACAATTTCATACCAATCTAATTGTTTTTAAGATTCATTTATCACTCTTAGAAATGAAAATGGAACTTATACTTATCCTAATTTATGTGTTCCAATAATTGAAAAATCCTTTGAGATTTCAATTAATAATATATGTTCTAACTATCCAATAAACAAACAATCTTCAGTTTCTTAAATTACAAGTGAATTTTATATTTCAAGTTTCTAAATCAATTTAATTTCACTTCTGACATCAAAAACTTAAACTCTTTTTTGACTGCCTAGATATACAAATCGGTTTGAACAATGCATAATGTTTATATATTCTTGAAAGGGTAACTTAACAGATTATTTGACAATTATAGGATTAACAAATTCATTTTCAAATTAATATTCTTATAGTGGATGTTTAATAATTTCTTGATATGTGATTAAAGGATGTTTATTTAAGAATTGATGAAATTATTCAAAGTTTTTGTATTCTACAAATTTAAACATAAAATTTTTATAAATAATAAAAAATTATCCATCTTATTTTATGCTCAAAACTATATTATGAATAAGTATAAACTAAATTAATATTAATGATTTCTTTAATGTTTTTTCAATGCAAATTTGTATTTTATATAATATACTTTATTTAGAATTATTCATTTTCTTTTATATTAATGTATTTATTATTGTCTTAGATATTTAATTGAAGACATAATCACTTTATTATTATTTAAATTTTTAATTAGTCTAAATGTAGTTAAGGTAATTAGATGAAGATGAAGAAGAAGAAACTTGTTTCCTCTGTTTCACAATAAGAAGAAACAAATAATCAAGTAGAAGTTCAAAAACTTAGTCAAATGACAAAATGAGCATGCAGCATTTATCATATGATCATCATATTGCCGAATCCAAAAGATAAATGATTTAAGATTCAATTTTTAAATTGACTGATTCAGTTTTGAAAATATCAGACTATCCAAAAAACAAATTATTTTTCTTAAGGAATAAAGCTAGTAAAGAAGAAATAATAGCTAAAATTACAGAAAAGAGATTTTATAATAATGATTTGTGTAGCTCTACTTTGAGTTTAGACTCTTAAAAGTCATCAATACAAGAACAATTATAATAAATAGAACACACTCCTGATCATGTTGCCAGATATATAGCAAAGAGATTGAAAGAATTTGTTATAATCACTGATTTAGGTTGTGGAACTGGAGGTAATACAGTTCAACTGGCTAAAGAATGCCCTTATGTCATAGGAGTGGAAATAGATAGTAAATTCATTGAATTAGCAAAGAAGAACTGTTAACACTCAACTGTTAATGTAGATCTAATTAATGCTGATATATTTACTTTGAATAACTTAAAGACTGATGTAATATTTGTTAATCCGAGTTTAAATGCTGAAACATTGTCTGGCAATGATTAAATATAAAACTGCAACCCTGATATCAAGAAAATTTTATTGAATCATTAAAAAAATACAAAAAACTTTGTTTTTCAATTACCTTCTTAAATTGATATTTCTTAATTACCTTTATTACTTAATATTAATTCTCAATTTGCTTATTTTAGATAAAATTATACATCATTTTATAGTATTGAAATTGAATAGATTATACTAAATCAACAACTTGAATATATAGTAGTTTATTGTGGAGATGTATCTGATGTATTTATTGATCATCTAAACTTATTTAGATTAAATAATCAGAGATAATTAAATTTCTTACTAAATAATTTCGTAAAGTTCAATCTGACTTTAAGGCTATTTAGAAATAACATTTATTCTGGCTATTTGAATAGATTAATAGAAGTATTGGAATTCAAAATCTTACTTATAGAACAGTAGAGGCAATTAAGTAAAAAAAGTCAATAGAAAACTTTTTTAATTTTATTTAACAATAATTTTAAATTCATTAAGATCTCTACTAAACTTTTATTAATTAGTAAGTTTATTATTTAACTTAAGCAATAAAAATAATAAGGACGATATCTACTCACCATCAAAATAAGATATTGATCAATAAGATATTGATAATATGAGTCCTAGTAATTTCTCATATAAATAAATTGAAGTTGTTAATATGAACAATTCTTATACTAATGAAAATGTATTTGAGGATGAGGAAATTGAAACACATGATTCATTTGTAATGAATTTTAAACATTGATAATCATAACATATTATTTGCCTTAAAATTTAAATTATTATATCATTTGGTTTTATTTAAATGAAAAAGAATTTGATTATATAATTATATATATAATAATAAAAGAGATTTAATATTCTTTTGCTTTCAATCACACATAGCTATGTCACGAATTGTAAATTTTCCTTCTTCATGGCTTTTAGCAATTCTTAAGTATTTATCTATTTTCTAAAATTTACAAATCCTCTTACTTGTCTACAAATATGACAATTTTTCTATTTTTCTAACCACTTAATAATGCATTCTTCACATAACCCTCCATGCTAACATGGCAATAATACTATATTAGGTTCTACATCAAAACATATTTGACATTTTTCTTCAATTTGTTTAATTAATTCTAATTCTCTTTCAGCTACAGGAGACTATAATTATTCTGTTTTTCCAACAAATTCAAATGCTTTTAATTTGGTTTTCTAATGAATCACAGATTGATTGCTATGATTCACTGTAATAATATTTTTCTAATAACAAATAATGTCAAAATAGGTAGATGATATTTGGACAATTTTGTAAGGAATATCAACTTATATAATCTTTTGTCTCTATCTAGTTTGATTTGTTTAATTAGTTGTACCAAATTTGATTTCAATTATATATAATCTCTAAATACTTGAGATTATTACTTAATATAGGAAAAAAACAGTAGTAATACTAAAAGTATTAGACCATTATAAACAATTAATACTAAAAATAAAGTCGATATTGTGTTTGAATAGTTGGCTTCTTCATGCCAACTTACTTCTAAGAGAAACCACATTGGTAATATTGAAAATGAATTCATATAAAATGATAACCATAGACCTCCTATCACTATTATTATAATATAAAATATACATTGTATTTTGGTTGTTCTATTTCTTATATAATCCATAATAGTTTCTCCAATTGAAAGCAAGAACACAAAATAAACAATGAAAGAAATAATTAATAATCCCCAAGATATGCTAAATACACTATACCAATTCCAAGTTATAGTATTTGTGTGTTTCATTGTTATTAGCATAATTTGTAATACAAATAATAATTTGATTCCTTAAATAATCTTTTATTTATATAAATGTTTACAAAAGAATATTATGATATTTATTGATTATTAGATATTTTACGAATGTTCTAAACAAGGACTCTTATGAAATAGTATGCCATGATTGCATAGCTAAAATATTAAATTTAGAATTGCTAATAATATTTAACCTTAATCAAAAGTAATAATTTGAGTACACTTCCAATCAATGTATCAATAATTAGATTATTTACAATTACTTTAAATCTACATTAATTAAAATGTACTTTATTTTTAATAATCCCAAAGCTGTTAAAATAAATGTATCAATAATCCAATATTATGACATCAAATATAAAGGATCAAATTTCCAAATGAGATAGGAAAGATATATAATCTGATAAGACTACGATATTTGTTACAGAAACATCAATTACCCTATTTTCATATTAACATTGCTTGAATTATCATCACTCATGATTTTATAATTTTTTTATTAAAATTCTTATCAAAATTAGATTTTAATAATTGAATTTATTTTAACAAATCTAATCTCACTTGCTTTCCAAAAGAATTTTAGAATTAATAAAAGATGTATTATTTATTAATATGATTTATAATTATTTTTTAATTGATTTAACAATTATTTTGAAAAGAATTAATAATGGTATTAAAGTCAGAATATTCGATATTTATATAAATGATTATATTTTATTATTATAATATTTTCTATCTATACATTATCAAAATAATTTGGCTTCATTTCTTAATTTCTATATAAGCACATCTACATTTTCTACAATAGCCCCTCCTTTTCTAATAGCAGGAGCATCAGTTTTTATGATTTAAATTGAATTATGTAATTTGCCTAATTTGTCAAGTGGGATAGTTTCTAATGGTTTTGATTTTGCCTGAAATTAAATATATAAATTATTATACTTTCATAATATTAGGAACACTAGCAAATCTTGGTTGATTAAGTCTTAAATCACATGTAATTACCCCAGGTAACTTAAATTTGACAGTCTAAAGTCCTCCATCAATTTCTCTGATAACCTAAGCAATTCCATCTGAAATTTAAATATTTGAAGCAAATGTTGCTTATGGCCAATCCAATAATCCAGCTAACATTTAACCAGTTTAATTAAAATCATCATCTATAGATTATTTACCCATTAAGACAAGATTATAACTAAAATTATAAAATGAATTACTTATCTCTTTCAACTAATTTAGCTAAGATATTGGCAACATCTAATGGCTATACAACTTAATCAATTCTTGCTTCAGTTGTAACATGAATAGCTTTATCAGCACCCAAAGCAAGAGCATGTCTTAAACTTTCTGCTCCTTATTTTGGTCCAATTGTGACAGCAACAATTTCAGCTATCAATTTTTTTTCCTTTAATCTGACAGCTTCCTCTACTGCTATTTCACAGAAAGGATTAATTGTCATCTTAACACCTTAAAGATCTATACCATCAGGCTTTACTCTAACTTTAATTCCTGAATCTACTACTCTTTTTACAGCAACCAAGACTTTCATTTAATATTAATTTAATTTATCAATTACATAATATAATTACGACATATGATTAATATCCATATTATGAAATTTTTATGATTAAATAATTATGTAAACCAAATGCATTGATGTTATAATTCTATGATTATAATCATACTCAATCTTAATCATCCCAATGTCCTCTATCTGGCATTTTTGGTCCTCCTGCAGGTTTTGCAATAATAATCTAATTATAATAAATGTATTTACTTAGTCTACTCTCAAAATTGTAACAGCAGCATCAGTTGCTAATTTAATTGCCCACCATTTTGTTTTAAGATGATCAAATACTTTCAAATCTTAGGAAGGTGATAATGTTGCTGTCTATTAAAATATGATTATAAATTTTACTTAAATATTAAGTGAATGAGGTTTCTCAGAGTTTAATTTATGTAATTAAGCCATCATTTCATTTTAAGCAAGACCAGCATTCTCAATCAAAATTCTTGGAATGATTTCAAAAGCTTAAGCATATTATCTATAGGCATATTAATCAATTGATTTAATTTTATTTGCTTCCTATTCTAATAATTATGCTAATTTCTAAATTAATATTTTAAATCAATTTTTACAATTTCTGTTGCACCTCCACCATAAACAAATCTTGGATCTTTAATAAGTGATTTATAACAACTAACACCATCATCAATAGCTCTTTCAATATCATCCAATAAATTTTAAGTAGCACCTCTTAATACAATAGTAGCTAATTTACAAGTGTCACTTTATTTTTCAAAAATTGTCACTTTTTAACTACCAATTTCTTATACATGTACTCTATCACATGTTCCTAATTCATCTGGCATAGGAGCAGATAATCTAGATAATGCACTAGCTCCTATGGCTTTACACAATCTCTTTAATTCAAACTTAGATTAGACTTTAACAATCATCATTTTATATTTTTCAACAAAATGTAAAACTAATTCTGAAATACTACCTCCTGCAACAATAAGATTAACACCTGCATCAGCAATACTTTTAACAATCTTTTCTGCAAGTTCTTCTTCACTTTTAGTATAATTCATTAATTCTGTTGCATTTTTAATCAACACAGTTCCTTTAGTTTCTTAAGATTATGCATCTAATGGAGCATTAAAAACACAAATCTTTGGATTTTCTAATCTATTAATTTATCCTTCAACATTTCTTGTTACAATGAGTCCTGATAAGACATGACTATCTAATACTGATCCACCTAAGATTTTTGTAACTCTGACATACTCAGAATCAAAATTGGTTTTTTCTTTTGGTAAACATCTGATACATGCTTTAGTTACTAAGCCAGCAATTAAATTAGAATAACTTTGAATATATAATTAATATTACTCTGATAATTTACTACTTAAAGATGTTCTAATAGCCTATAGAACTTATGTTTCCTCTGCTACATTTGTTATTTCCCAAACCTTTTGTTGATCTAATAAATCTAATGCACTTTTAAGAGCAGTTTCATAACCTACCACAATTTAGCTAATAAATGATAATGAATTTTACCTTGGATGTAATCCCAATTTAATCAAACTTTCAGCTTATTACAATAATTCACCAGCCAATGTGATCACAAAATTAGTTGCATCACCTTATTCTGTTTCTTACATTTTTGCAGCCATAAGAATCATTTTAGCAGCAGGGTGTTAGATTTCCATCTCTTTAAGAATTGTTGCTGCATCACTTGTAACAAATATTTTATCAATATGATTGACAACCATCTTTTTCATTCCATTAGGACCTAATGATGTTTTGGTCATATTTGATATTTCCTTGCATGCTTATATATTTTTCAGAATAGCCTCTTCTAATCCTTAATAATGACGAGCTCCCTTAGAAATATCAACCAACTTATTATACTTCTTTTAACATAGATTGAAAACCTGCGGCTGTGGATAACATAAATTAGATAATTTAATTTTTAAATAATTGCTATACAAAATATTTATTATTAAATGATTAATTAGGAAGCTTTAATTACTTTTAGTTATCTGCTTCCTGCTTCAATTAGTGTCCTATATATTCTAGCTATGGGAGCTCGCTTTTATGATCTTCGTTCCAATATACAGGCTGAACCTCTCCCTTATAATTATTCTATTATACTCAGAATTTCCCTATTGACTTTGGATATTAGTAATAATTCTTTTATACTAAGAGCTGCTGAATTTATTGAGATTTTATTAGTTATTTTCTATTCTGATACTAAAAGGGATTATTTATCAGGAATCTTATTTGTAAACATATCTGCTATCATTATGCAAATATTTTTGATGGTATTTTTTTTTGATTCACAAATATTAGTGTTACGAATTCAAGAAACGGGTCCCTTTGTTTTTTGCCCACAAAATCTATTGGATTTTTAATTGGCTATTCTTATTAGTATCTTTTGCTTTGCTCATTCATTACGTAAACTCTCTACACCTTAACGTAGAAAGGACACATATATGAATATTGCCTGTCACTCTTCAGAATTATTGATTATACCGTGCTCTTAGTTTTTACACTCTTTATACGAAAATAGGATCTTAGAGAATTCTAAAGTGTAGGATTTTGGAGAAATGAATTTCCAGACATTGATCTATAAGAATCTCAAAGGAGGGCTAGACTTTCTACTTTGAATGGTATTTGATTTGATATAGAATTAGCTACCTAGGGCTCTTTATTTTTGCAAATTGATGTTAAAAAGAGATGGAATATTGTAAATGAAGATGTTGAAGTTAAATTAGAAATGTAAAAATTATTCCATATATTTTCAAAGTTAGATTGTAGGTTTAGATAAATAATTTAAATTAAAGAAATCTGTATCTGAAATTTTTCAATGGCATCAATCTTATATAATTGAAAATGCTGATTATTTCGATTAACATCCAAATTAATTGTTGTCGCTTAATTTTTTTGTTAAATAAATTTAAGATAGTTAAGATTTGCAATTAATTAATAATATTTAAAGATATATAAATGAAATTATAAGCAAATTAGACTTGATTACATCATCGTTTATGGATTTTATAGAATTATCATAATAAGAGAAAGCCTTAGTGGAAGAAATAAAATAAATGCATAATATTTAAAATAATCAGAAACCCTCAATAACAATTAAATAAGTCTAACCAATTAGAAAACAAAAATGGGATGTATAATCTGAATATTTACCTTATATGTAAGTTAATATTTCTGAACACTAAACTATAAAAAATAATAATGAAACATTTTTACAATATACTCTTGTAGTATAATTCGAAAATGAAACATTTGTTGTTTAAAAGAGATTCAAAGAATTTTATGAATTTAGTGAATAAATAAAGAGTTAATTAGAAACTAAAAGCTTTCCACCATTTCCTCAAAAAATAATTATCAAATTAACTAATGAAGAAATTGAGGAAAGAAAATAAGATTTGGAAATATATATGAAAATACTTCTGAATGATAGATAATACCATATATCATCTTTATTCAGATTTATTGGTATGCCATAATAAATTGAAGATTTAGTAAGAAATATGTAAAGATAAATCATAAAAGATGGTGAATAAATTATAAAATTATACATTAAAAATATCGGTTTTGAGGAATTTTATGGTAAAGATGGTGATAAGTTCTTTAGATATTCATTTTAAATAAGATTTGAAGATTCTAAGCATATAATATGGAAAAGGTTTAGTTAATTTGATGAATTACATTACTTGTTGAAATAAAGGTATTTATTTTAAGTATTTAGATATTAATAATTGCCTTAATTACCATTAAAGACAACAGCTTCATTGTAATAAATAAGTCCAAATTTAAGGAGTTTGAACTTATAATAATATTTGTAAGATTTAATAAAAGTTCCAACTATAGGTGAAAATGTTCATTTAAGATAATTCTTAGAAATGAAAAATTTTCTCGGAAGCCTTGATATTGATGATGTTATTGGATCATTACCATAATTAGAAAATATTTTACAAAAATTAGATAAAAATAATAAAGATATTGATTAATTGGATAATATGAAGAGCAGATTATGGGAATGATAATTTATATAATAATAAATTCATATCTTTAATGTTTAGATTCCATCGTATTCCAAAATATCTTCTTTCCCTACATGAGTATTAAACAGCCGAATTTTTCAAATCCTTTCAATTACCAATACCTCCTGGTCGAATCTGCAAAAGCGCAGAGGAAGCATACAAAGCTGCATCTAAAATAATATAGGAAGGAACTGAAAAGAATTCTTTCACAGATGTAGTTGTAAAGGCTCAAGTACATACTGGAGGTAGAGGCAAAGGATATTTCAAAGAGAATGGATTTAATAGTGTATTAATGAACATATAAATAGGGAATTCACATAGCATCTACTCCAGAAGATGTGAGAGATTATGCATAAAAAATGCTAGGAAATACATTGATTACTAAGTAAACTGGAAGTTTGGGAAAGAAATGTGAGATGGTTTATATAGTAGAACGTAATTTTTTAAGAAAAGAGCTATATTTATCAATACTACTAGACCGAAATACGGGTGGATTAGGAATTGTAGCATCAGAAAAAGGAGGTATTCATATTGAAGAGAGTGATCCAAATTATATTAAGAAGTTTTCAATCGAAATGCCAAATACAATTGAAGATATTGATACTTCTATTTATGAGAATGTTTCAAAGGTGTATAAATTAAATCCAATTTAACATAAATAAATGACTGAAGTAAGAATTCTATTAAATTTGTTTAGATTTTAAAAAATATGTTTGATATCTTTTTGTAAACAGATGCAACACTATTAGAAATTAACCCACTTGGTATTGATTTATAAGGAAATTTAATCATTTGTGATCAAAAATTAAATATTGATGATAATGCATAATTTAGATAGCATGCTATATTTCACATGGAAGATGTTAGATAAAAGGATTGGAAAGAAGTTGAAGCATCAAAACATGGACTTAATTATATTGCATTAGATGGAAATATTGGATGTATGGTAAATGGAGCAGGTTTAGCTATGGCTACAATGGATTTGATTAAATAATATGATGGATCTCCAGCTAACTTCTTAGATGTTGGTGGAAAAGCAACTGATTAAGAAATTGTCTCTGCCTTAAAGATAATGGACAAAGATCCAAATGTTGAAGCAATTCTAGTAAATATCTTTGCTGGTATTGCAAGGTATATAAATGATCATTATTCTAAGATGTGATTAAATAGTTTTGGGATTACTTAAAGGATTAACAGTATTAGGAATGAAAAAACCTATGGTATTAAGAATGAAAGGCACAAAAATTGAAGAGGCTAAGAAATTAATTGAAGAGTCTGGATTTAATATGATGTTTACAGAAGATTTAGATGAAGCTGCTAAAAAAGCTGTTAGAATGGCAGCAATTCTAAGATTAGCCAAAGAGGCTAATATTAATGTGAATTTAACAAGTTGACATTTCATCTATAAGTATTTACATCATTATTCTATTATTATAATAAGTATAGTCTTGATAATTAATTTTCACATAATTGTAGAAATTTATATTTAATCACTAAATCAATCCAATTATTTAATTTTTCATATAATTCCAATATTTTATTCTAATAAGATCAGAATTCTGAAGATTTTCACATATAGATATTGCATCATTAAATTAACCATCCAATAATAGATATTAAATTTTTAGACTTAAAGCAAATCTATTATTATATCCCATCTCATTTAGAAATTCAATTAAATTAAAATCTTTTAAATTATATTGGACAAATGTCTTATAAGGATTTTCTTAATCATTTTTGAATTTAAACATCTTAAACCATCCTCTTAAATAGTTCCATGATGCTTCATTATCTTATTTTAATCTAATAGCATTTTTTATATATTCTAATTCTGTATTAAAATCAAAAGGTATCTTAGTTAATACAAAATACCTGTAATTCCAAGCAGAATTATTACCAATATCTTCTTCTAAGAAATACTCAACCTCTTTCATTTCTTCTTCATATAACTTAAATTTTTCACATAACCAAACTCGATATGACCATCCATGATAATTCTTATTATCATCATCAAAAATTTTATGTAGAAATTCAATTTCACCTTTAAAATCATTCAACTCTTCTATAACTTATCGTCTATGTTCCCTTTATAATATAAAATATTATCTTACCAAATTTAATAAACCTTCTAATTTGCAATTGTAACATCATTTATAAAATCCATTTCTTGTTTTAAATCTAAATTCATTTATTTCAAACATTTTCTCCTTATGAAATACGCATTGTAATTTGAAGGCAACTTTTAAATTATGATACTTGTTAAATCAAACACTCGTTCACTAATTTCTCCTGATTTGACAATAGCTCTAAAATAATCCATAATTTCTTCATAGTCTTAATCATATTTCACATTTAGCAACTCTACTTTAGAAGTAAACTACGGTACTCTCTCTACATCAGACCAAAGTAATTTATTAAAATTCATAATAATTATTTCATCATAACTAAAAATTCCTCATAACTAACTTCTCCATCTCCATTTGTATCTACTTCCTAGATTACTTCCTGCCACTTCTCATCAGTAATATTGTCATTACCTTCCAATACTTTTTTTATTTCTTAAACACTAATTACTCCATCTCCATTTAAATCAAATTATTGAAAAGCGTTCTTCAAATTACTTTCTGTAAGGAGTACTTTTCTCTAAGAACAAGCCATAATAAATTCTGAATATTCCAAAAATCCATTATTATCTATATCAATTTATTACATTAAAATGCTGGCTTACATTTATGCCTATAATTCATCATATATATATATTGTTTGTAAAGCCTTAGCTAATTCATCACATGTTAATTTTCCATCTCTATCTATATCAATTTCATTGAAAATTCTAATTAATTATCTTTCTTCTTCTGGAGTTTGTTAGAATGAACCCATAAATGAAAGAACAGCTTATTACAATTTATTCTTAACTCGAAACTCAATTAATCTACTTACACTTTCTTAAAAACAAGTATTAAATTCTTATGAAGCCTTTCTTTCTTTTTTAAATTAAAAAAATTCATGATCAAGTAATTCTTTGGCAGAAGGTCGTTTTTCTGGATCTTTATTTAGTAATAATTTAATAAGACTATTAAGTTCAGAAGAGCATTTTTAAAATACAGGCAAATCAAAATTAGGTTTAGTATCTAAAATCTTTCTTTAAATCTCATCTGCCTATCTTGCATAAAAAGGTAAATTCCCTGTAACTATCTCATACAATAATATGCCACAACTCCAAATATCACATTTTTCATCATAGCATTATTTAAAAACTTCTGGCGCCATATAATAAGGTGTACCAACTGTTGTATATAATTTAGATCCATTTTAAAATTAAGTTGCACTATTTTATATTTTAATTATTATTACATTCCCCAATCAATCATTTTAATCAAAATACAACCATCCTCCTGTTTTTCAACTAAAATGTTCTCACTTAAATTAAATTAATTTTATTACCTTTTGATATCTCGATGAACAATTTTTTTTGAATGTATGTAATACAAAATCGAAAATAACTGTTTCATAATTTGAGCTATGTCATATTCATCAATTTCATCATGTTTGCATAAATATTCATATAGATCTCCTCCTTCCCAATAATCAGTAATAAGACAGTATTCATTATTGTCTTCATAGAATTCATATAATTTTAAAATATTTGGATGATCCAATTATTACAGTATCTTAATTTCATTTAAAGTTTAATCTTTTGGTACTCTTTTTAGAGTTCTTTTATAATTATTAATTCAAAATACTTTCTAATTCCTTAATGTTCAATTCTCATTACTCTGCTATTTGGACCTGAAGATAATGATTTTTCCTATTCAAAATTTTACCTCTTTGATTTTTATTATTTAAAAGTGTTTGAGGAAATTTTAATCTCCATTTAAATCAATTTTTTTATAAATAACAATCCATTACAAAAATAATAATAAAAAAGAAATCAAATTCTTTTTCAAGGCCTTCTATTAGCTACTCTAGCATTAGGTCACTTAATTCCATTAAATAATTTACTTTATATCTTTTACAAGGTATGTAAAAACTATACCAGAATTTACTTTTTGATATTTTAAATATTAGAGAAATTTTGATTCATTTTATTATAATTATCTTTGAATTATATCTAAATTGTTAAATTTTTACAAAATAAAAATTAGCAAATTTGATTTTAAGTCAGTTTTAGATAATTAGAAATATTAATTAAAGGATCAACTTTGAAAAGATTGATAATTGAGAAATGTAAAATAAAATTTAGTATTTTTACTACAAAATGATAACCAGAGAAACAGAAATTAAATCTTAATTGCAAGAGATATATCTTAAAGGTTGTTAATGAAAGGACTAATCATAAATCAAAAAATTAATGAGATCATTGTTTTAAATACAATAATAACTTTTTATCAAAACTACTAGTTTAAGTGATTGAAAACTACAAAATTCTGGTTTTATATAAGTGAGGCAAAAAATTATTTGGTTTCAATTCTATATTGGCTATCCATCAACATTTTAAGAAATTTATTTTACAATTTATACCTTTTATTTATTTGCTTTATTTTATAATTTTATGAATTTTTCAAAGTATTAATTTCTTCATCTTGTAATACTTAAACATCATAATCTTCATTTTCTCCTTGATTATTATTAATTTATATCTTTCTTTTCTTTTTTAACCTCTATTCATTAGGATGAATTTCTTATTCTTCTAAAAATTCATTTTCAAAGTCCAAAAGTTAAATATAATTCTATTACTTTTTAATTGAGAGAACTTCATTTATAATTTTTTAAATGAGGTCCTCAGGTTTATCTTAAATAATTAATGTTTCATGTAATTAAATTTAAAGTTTTAAGGATTTGCATTGGTATGAGCGATGATTTTTTAAATCGATTAATTAGCCATTCCAATTATCACATCTTAAACATGTGACCTCTAACTTTTCTACTTTTTAAGACATAATTTCATCTTTATTATAAAAGTTGTAGTTATGAAACTCTCTTCTGCAACAAGGACATGATTTCTATATTTACATCCAACTACTAATGCATTTGCCACAAAAATTATGCCTATATTTAAAATATTCTTATACCCACATAATGTTTTCATTGGTTTATAGAAAACTTGAAAACAAATTGCGCATATGAATTCAGAACAGTCTACCTAATGTATTTATATATCTTCTCTCATAAATTAATTAATTAATATAGTCATTTATTTTTTTAAATTTTGTTCCAAAAACTTTTTATTCCATTTGCTATGCCATTGACAGATTACTTTAGTTTATCTTCTTTATTAGCAAAATTTGAAAAATTTTATTCCTTTTTAATTTCATTTTCCATTTGAGTTTTTTATCTTTCTTTAAAAAATTCCTCTGCTTTTTCTGCAAGATTGATAAAGGTGTGAATATTTTTGAATTTAGGATCATTCTAAGTTGCTTGTTTAAATGCTTACGAAAATTAATTGAATTAACCACTTTAAAACATTTTCATAATTTCTTCAGCTTATTTTTACATTTGTTCCATTTGCTCTTTAGAGAATTATTAATGATTGTTATTGCCTTTAATAATATATGAATTTTAAAACTTGTATAAGAATGTTGTTGATTAGTTTGATTTTAACCATATGAATTGGATGTATTTTTAATAAATTCTGTATTATAAGTTCTTGCAGCATCATATTATTGCTTTCTGTGTTTATCCGATAAAACCTAAATTAGATATCATTTATGTACATCCCAAGCTTCTGTTATTTATTTAAACTTTTCTTCATTACCTTTGTTAATATCTGGATGATATTATTTAGCTAATTTGTAATATTCTTATTTCAGTTTTTGTTCTGAATCACTTTGATTGCAATTCAAAATTTTATAATAATCCTTGTTAGCATCGAATAATGGTGGTTGAAAAAAATAATATCGAGGAATTGGATAAATTAATTTTTTCCAGATTGTTTTATTAAAAAGCATATATAAATTAATGAAAGATTATCACATAAAACAAGAGAGCGTGTCGAAAGTGCGACAAAGAAAGAGTCTTCCCAAATCTTAATTATTTAGTATTATTGAAGGCTGATTAATACATTAAATATTTAGAAAGGAAAAGATTTAGGATCCAAATTAAATAGTAATAAAGAAATTAGTTTTAATGTTCTTTGTGTTAATTATCTTTTTAAGTAAATTTAGTATTTTCATTAGTATTGTAATTTCTACATAGATAGAATTAAGATAATAATAATAAAGAATAAAGGATTAGAGAAGTAGAAAATAATTGAGTTAAATGATTAGAAAATATAATTTAAATAAAAAATGCCTTTTTAATAAGTATATATTTAACATTTTAGAATAATATTTAATTAAATAATGATGACTTTTTTTAAGTATTATAATAATATATTAATAATGAATTTGTCTGAAGAATCAACAATTAATTTAGATAGCAGAAGGCCAAGAAACAAAACTGAAACTAAGTGCAAGTCTTAGAGTCCTTAAATAAAACCTTAATTTACATAATATTAATTGTAACACAAGAAAAGCAAAACTAAAGAAAAATTGGCTTAAAAATCTGAACAATTGCCAAATGTAACTAGAAAGTTAAACCCAAAGTCAACTAGTTTCTCAAGAAAACGGAATCAATTTAAGCCAGCTTCTTAAGATATTAGTTTAAAAGTAATTTTAATGTATTAAGAAGTATTATATTGGATGGGGTAACAACGAAGGATTAGTGAAACGAATTTTATCAAAAAGAGTATAATGGAAAGAGACAACTGATTCAAGTTCTATGCTTGTAAATTTTAAATGGCAATAAAGTGAAAGAGGTTATAGATATGAAAGACTTATTGTAAGTTAAAATTATAAATAACTTGTTAATCATTTTGAACATCATAAAGAAATATCAAATAAATCATATCTGATTAAAAATCTATCTTTATATTGTGAGGTAATAGTTATTTTAAAACATACAATAGAAACATAAATTGAATGTATTTGATTATACTCCATTAACATTTGTAATTGATTTTAGTGATGAAAATTGTGATTACAATATAACACAATTTCTTAAGACCTATGAACAATTTGCTCCAAAAAAACCTTCATCAAAATAAATGTTAGATGTTAAAAGAAGATTAAGAGGAAACTTTTGTAATTCTTATCAAAGAGAATTAATTTCTTAATTTACAAAAATTTAATTAAATAATACATTTTTAGCAGAGAATTCTACATATATGTGGTTATTAAAACCAACATTTTTAAATAGAGGAAGAGGAATATAAATTTTTGATAATTTAGAGACTTTAGTTAAGTTAGTATCAGAATTTTAGGAAGGATTAAAAGAGAAAGCATTAAATTAAAAGGATGAATCTTCAGGAGATGAAGATATACCAAAATAAGTTTAGAGTGCTTAAATTACGAAGAAAGAACCTAATTAAAATATAAGATAATAACCATCAGGTCAATGTGTAATTAAATCACATTCTTTTGTTATTCAGAAATATATTGAAAGACCTGCATTAATTAATAAAAGAAAATTTGATATCAGAGTATGGGGTTTGATAACTCATGATTTAGATGCATACTTCTTTTAAGAAGGATATATAAGAACTTCATCTGAAGATTTCACTTACAATATAGAAAATACATTTGTTCATTTAACAAATAATGCTATATAGAAATATTCTCAGAATTATGGTCAATTCGAGGATGGAAATCAATTATCTTTTAAGAATTATCAAGATTATTTGAAATCATAAAACATTAAATGTAATGTTTAAGATGTATATATTCTTATTATTTAGTTAATTAATAAAATGAAGGAGAGAATATGGATGGTGTTTAATTCTGTAAAGAATAAAATAAATTTTGAAGATAGGAAATACTGTTTTGAGATATTTGGATTTGATTTTATTTTAGATTCTGATCTTGAAGTTTGGTTAATAGAAGTTAATACAAATCCTTGTATAGAAGAATCAAGTCCATTGCTAAAAATGTATATTCCAAGAATGTTAGATGATGCATTCAAATTAACTCTTGATGTCCTATTCCCTCCATAATATCCACTTAAATAATCATTACCTTAGATTTGTATTCTTGATATCTTATATTTACAGATTAATTACCTTAAATAAAAGAAGAGTAACATTCTGACTATCCAGTTGTTGGTTATCCTAATGATGAAAATATGTGGATGTTATTGGGTACATTAAATGATAGAAAAATTAAAAAGAAAAAATGATTATTATTTATACTATTTAAATTAACTTTTGTAATTTATCAAAATCTTGTGATTATCTAATTTTATCTATTAATATTTTGCCTCTTTGAATTATAAACTTTGAAAAGTAGCAAGATTTTTCATAAAATGGAGTAAATGATTTTAAGAAAAAAATTAATAAAATCTAGATTTATTCATAGTTTCATCCAGACAATAAGTTTGTAAATTCATTATAATCTAACACCATTTACATATTTACTTATAAAATTTAATAAATAATTAAATAGATAACTCTTTTAAAATATATTCTTCATTTAATCTATGTTCAATGTAAAAAGAGCTACATAAAATTAAATAATACTTTCTATATAATATATAATCGTGCTAGGAATCCTTGACATTAAATAAACTAATTAGTATTAAGATGATTAAAAAAACGTCTATTGATAGAAAAGCTATTTATGATCTATTCCAAAACATAGATGTAATATTTACTCAAGCATTATTATCGACTTCCTTTCCTTTTATTCATGGCATACCCGACTAATAATATATTGATAATATATTAAACAGAGTGGATGTTGATTTAATATAAAATAAAGGTATATGGACAGATGCTTAGGATTAATATTTAAAAATAATAGTCTTTGGAACTTGCTTGAAGACAAAAACAAGACCATCAGATTTGGTAATAAATAGTGTCTATATATATTTAGTCAACATTACAATGGGATTAAATATCTCGAATATTCAAATTTCATAATTGGAAGGCCTGCAGAAATAGGTGGTTAAATGAAAAACACAAAAAAGTTAACTGGACTCCTTAAGAGGATTAAGTGCTAATGCAATTATAATCATTACATCCAAACAAGTGGTGTGAAATAGCTATAGAATTAATGAAAATCTGTTAAACTCCATACATGAGATTAGGAAAATAATGTAGAGATAGATGGGTTAATAAACTAGACCCTAATATACTTAAGTATGAAATTTAAAATTTAATAAAAGTATACCATGGTATAAAGAAGAAGAACTTAGATTATTTTAAGAAGTTAAAAAAAGAGGAAAAAGATGGGCAGACATATCTGCTTAAGTATTTAAGTTTAGAAGAACAGAAAACACAATAAAAAATAGATTTTACAATTTATTAAAATAAGAGGAAAATAGACAGAGATTAGGTAGAGTACCAAAAGAAGAAAGGGATATCTTATTAATTGATTCAGTTATAGAGTCATTAACAAGAGATTTAAATAAATGTGATAAGTCAACTAGCCAAAATGAAATCAAAATTGATAATAAGAATTTTGAATTTTTGGAATTTGATTCATCAGAACTCAAAGAATTAGTAATAATAAAACAAAAGAAAATTTAAAAATTAAATAATCCATGAATTGTTTTATAATCTATATAAATATCAATTCTTTTAAATCATCCATCATTTGGATGTAATTAAAATTAACAAATTTCCATTTAATTATTCATTAATAAATTTCTACCTCTTAAACATAATGTCATTAATTTAAAAAAACGGGTTAAATCTAAAATTTTAAATATTATACTATAATTAATTTCTGTTAATAAGAAAATAAATGGTTTAAATTATAATACTTAAATACACTTATTCCTACTTTTGTAAGCTAAATCCATTTCATCAAATATATATTATTTTTTTATCCTTCAACTTCCTCATGATTTCTTAAGTATTTAAAATTGTTGATTTAAGGGTAAATTTCTTAATAAATAATTTAACTTAAGTTTAAAAAATCAAAAATATTGGAACTTACTTTAGTTCCTTTTAAAATAATATAGATTTAGTATAAGTAGCCTGATTGATTATTAATAATTCAATAGTATATTAATATATTCAATTATATTTATTTCTGGTTCTTTTAAAATCTTGAGATTTATTTCTTTCAATTATGTCATCACTTTCGTCATCATTAGAACTCATTTTACTTTATAATTCGTCAGCATAAATATTAGATTCCTTATAGTAAAATTTCATACTTAATCTCCATTCGCAGATTATGGTATGGACATTTAAAATTATTGAGAAAGAATTTATCTCTTTATCAATTATGGTCTTTTTTCTATTTTAATAGATAAACTCTTTTTCCCTTCTGAAGCTACCAAATAGTTTACATTAATTAGTCTTGGGAAACAAACATTTAAAAAGGATTGAGATTTTTAATAGAAAGTATCCCGTTCCTCTTGTATCTCGCTTATAATCTCATTAAAAGAACTGATTAAACTTCTTGCACTATCTCCTCCTTTCTTCCAATAATGCTTCTTTTAAGTTTAATCAAATGATAATGTTAGAGATTCATCATTTGTTTCGAATTTTGATCTCAATTCATTAATTAAACGATTAGTAATTTTAAAACTCTTAAAGTACTCAATCAATTTGATTTAATATTATTCATTGGAATCCAAAAGGTCAAATAAATCATCCTTTAACATCTCATACAAATCTTCAACGTTTTCAAAATCTGATACCAATCTAAAAATTGAAATTGAAAATTTTATTAAAACCTTAATACCTTTCTATAAAAACAAATTCCAAACTTACAATAACTATTTAAATTATGAATTTATACTAATTTTTAAGGCAAATCGTAACCAAAGATTACAAGAAACCATCTAGTTGTAATAATCCCTATATCAATTTTGTTTAATAACTTAATTATTAATATAAATTTACAAACTATGCAGATAGATTTGGAACATAATTTCTTAAAAATACTGCAACAACGAAATTCAGAAATTTTAATTAACTAAATTAATCAAGAAATATTGTTGCATATTTCATTTTTTTCAAAATATAATACATTATCCAAAAAGCTTATTACTCACTTAAACCACTAATTAAAAAGCAACCAGCTATCTAATTCAACCCTTGAATATAACCTAATTCTTCATATATTTTAGATAATGCAATTAATATTCTTTATAACCTTTATCTATTATGAATTTATTTGAAATATTGATGTTATGAAAATGTTCTATCAATATCCTTCTATATATTTGTGGCTTCATTAGATTGTTAACAAGAATAGTATTTATATTAATGTGAGTATTATAGATTTAATCGTTTAAAGTCAATGACAGAATCCCAATACATAAACTATGAGCATTTCTAATCAATAATAAATTAGGATATTAATTTATGATCTAATGGTTAATGTAGTCTTTCAAAAATTACTTTCGTAAAATACTTTTTCCATCTTCTAATTTTAAAAACTTTAGAACTTAATTGAAAATTAATTAGTGATCCTGTATCAAGGAATGAAGTTAAATGATTAAAAGTACTTTAATTCAAAATGATATCAATGAAGGACGTTCCAAAATTTATATCATCTTTATCATCAAGAATTTTTGGATTTAAGTTAGAAGAAGTATATTTTTTATTCATATTTATCAATATAATTAATTATTAAATTAATCAGATTAATAAACTAAAGAAATATAAAGCATTTGTTTCAAGATAAATTTAAATAGACAAATATTCCTAAATAAGAATTTAATATGTCATAGTTAAAATTTAGTCATATACCATTTTTTTTTATACTCTTAACCCTGAGTCTGGACTTCTTAAAAGATAGGGAAGGAGTAAAATTAGAATGATAAATTTATATTTTTAGTAAATTAAGAAATGATAGAAAAATAAACATATTTTATGCAAATAATCAAAACAGATTGATAAATTGCTGATAATCTAAATTACATTCAAGATTTATATCAACTGCTTTTAAACTTTCATTAGTTATACGACCATTAGATGATAGAAATGTAAACATTAATATTAAATATTTTTCTATTTTATATACATTTGGCTCTAAACAAATTGCTATGAATTCTAATTTAATAGTAAAATATCTTACCATAGTATTCCAAATCTTAATATTTATAATTAATCAAATCTTCAATTTCTGCTTTTGTTAATATTCCTGATTAAGATTTGTTCATAAATAAAAATCCATTTTTTATATTAATTATTTCAGTCTATTCTAATTATGTTGCTAAATAAAGCAAACTAACTTATTTAATTTAATGATAAGTATGCCATCTCTCAATATTTGCTTTTGTTAAAATAACTTCACCTTTTTACACACCTTTTTACAGCCAATCATGCTTTAAAATTTATTCTAAACTTAATCTTTATTATTAAGGTTTTAACAATTAACTTATCAATTCTTTCACTTATTATGATACATTTTTCCACTCAGGACCATCAAAATCATATTTCCCCTTTTAAATGGAATATAATATCTCCTATTCTGTCTCACCATAAAATGGAGGATATCCACATAATAAAACATATAATATAACACCGATTGACCATAAATCACACTTATTATCATATGTACCCTCTAAAACTTCAGGAGCAACATAATATGCCTTAAAATTATATCTAAATTATTTATACAGTTCCAGCCTTAGTCCATTAATGCATAATTCCAGGTTAGAATATTCGAGCCAACCCAAAATCTATTATATAAAGAGTACTAAGATCATTATTTGTCTAAAATAGAAAGTTTTCTGGTTTTAAGTCTCTATGTACAATATTTAATGATTAATAGTAGACCACTGATCTAATAATTTATATGAATATTATTAATGCTCCTTATTCATCAAAATTACCCAATTCCAAAACCTTGTCAAAAATATCACCTCCTTTACATATTCTATATTTAAATGTTATTTTAATACTCCATTACTACATAAATATAGTCATTATCCTCATATGTTTCAAATACTCTAATTACATGTGGATGATCCTTAAAAAATCTGAATTTCAATAATTACTAATAATTCAACTGTTCTCAATTCATTTGTAAGTCTTTCTTTCTATTTTACACTTGCTTTATGGATGATCTTAACTGCTCTTGCTAATCCAGTAGTTCGATGAATTGCTCGATAAACCATTCCATAAGACCCTTAACCAAGTTTCTACATATATGAGATTATCATACATCGTTCTTGTTAAAATCATAAATGTCTTAAAATTTCTTATTTTTGCTTGAATTTTTGATTAAATCGACTTTTTTGATATGTTTCATTTATATAAAATAATAATTTTTTAGTAAAAATACAGAATTAAACATGTTGTAATAAATGTAATGATCATCTCTTCATAGATAATTTAATTCCTTTTAACTAATAACTATCAAATAACATATATTAAGAGTAATTATATAAAAGGATAAAACTGAAAAAATAAATTAATTTTTAATCAAAAGCATTATTACAATAATTATAATTTATTTTCCAATTTATGTAGGAAAAACATAATGAAATATTTGAAATTCTTTAAAAATAAGTAGATGAAAGGAAAAAAATGAAAAAGTAAGAAATGTTTTAACTAAAGAAATAAAAAATAGCAGAGATTAAATAAGACAAAAAAAAAATTGTAAATAATACAATTTACTATTATTTGGATAGACTGATGGTCTAGCTAAACATCCTTATTAATTTTAACCAGGAAAAGGCATAGGATAATTTTTCTAGAAAAGTGACTTTCTCTTACCTAAATAATAAAAATCAGGTTTAGAACGAATTTAGAGTGCATGGCTACCTACATACAGTCATTCTCGCTTAATTAGTGCTACACCATTTGATACAGAGCCTTTTCCTCGTCCTCCATCAGTAAAAGAGAAAATTTGGAGGCCATTCTCATCTTAACCTAATAAGCTGAACATGTTATAATTAGTACCTCATAGTCCAAAAGATGATGCATTAACACCAAAGAAAAATTCAATGGCCATTGATACAGGTGAAAAACTAATTCCAATGAAGCCATTTTAACCAACAAGAAGAATATTTAGTGCATTTCCAAAATGATTTAACTTAAATTAACACAATCAAATTACAAACTTATAAGTATATTTTATGATTCAAATATAATTCTAAATTATGAAGATTGATATTAAATTATTTTTTCAATTAAGTAGTGTAACATAAAATAGACATTAATCAAAAAATCAAGAAAGTAAAAATGAAATTTATGTTTCAGCATTTAAATTGTAATTTTCGAACAATTTGCTCTTCTAAATTAACAAGTTTTTACATTTTTATCATTCACTTTACTAATAAATAAATTGATTGCTCTTTAGATTTAAGTGTTTAATACTTTTTCCATCACTTTACTATTTTAGAATCAATTGATATACTTTATAAAATTGCCATTCTCTATCGTCTTCAAAATTGTCATTTATAACAATAACTTAACAGGTTTTAGAGATTTCCAGATCTCTTTATTTCTCACAAATGTTATCTTTATTATTTGAAAATTCAATTATTGAACATTTACTTTGATTTTGTTGATAATGATTAAGATGTATCAATAATAATCTTCTATCTATTTTGAAATTCCTTCCTAATCCTTGGTTTAAGCATGAATCAATTCTGATGGGCTTTTTTAAGAAATACATATTTTATTGATCTGTTTTATCCATTTTTCTAAATGAATAGAATTTATCCATTTATTTAAATAAATAAATAAAAATATGTGACAATCAATTAACAAAATTCAATTTTTGACCTTATATTTGGAGCGTATTACAAAATTTCTAACAAATAGACAAGGTGATTCATCTTAATTTGGTATATAATCATCATCATATTCATTTTCTAAAGATTAAACGTCAATAAATTATTTATAAGAGGCAAGATTTCTGTTTGACCCCTCATAATGATTCATTTTAGAAGTATTGAAAGAAACTATTGTTCCAACTGGACTAGAAGCTCCCTCAAGAATTGTAGAGTTTCTTTTGGGAACCTCTAAATAAATTATATTTCTTCGACCATTATCTAATCTACCATTTATAAATTTAGTTTCTTATTAAGTCACTTTACACATTGAATTCTACAAACCAGGTTATATATCAATTAAATCATCAAATTAATTTGTGTTTGATTAAACATCAATAGAGACACTCAAATTATCTTTATCTGAAAAGAGACCTTGTATTTTCTCCCAATCAAATTTAGAATCAGTATTTAATTCATCTTATAAAAGTTTTTTTAAACCTACATAATCTGGAGTCTATTAAAATTCATATGATTTTGATAATTTCAACATTTTTACTAGAGACTTAATAAATTATATGATGTATACTTTAGGTAGCAAGTCATTTAATTTATCTAAAGAATTGTTCTATTTCATTTATAATATTTTCTTATATTTATCCTCTTTGTTTAGTACTTATATATTTTACCAAGGTAATTCCCCCAAATAGAAATAAATTAATACATAAACTAATGATTCAATATCATCTCTTCTAGATTACTCATTTCCTAATAACTTTATCTATTGTATATAAAACCTATTAATGCATTCACACTAGCATATCTAGCTGTACCAATCAATCCTTTATTACCTACAAATGGAATGTGCTTTCCATTACTGTCCCGATAATACTTAGCTAATCCAAAATCAATAACGTATATTTGGCTACAATCTTGCCGACCAATTGTAAAATTTTCTGGTTTGATGTCCCGATGAATAAGGTTTTTATCGTGAAATGCTACTCTTTATATTTTTAATACCTTAGACTCTTTCTAATAATTAAAGACCAATCTTCAGCACAGTATTTTAGCTAAATTTTCCATTGCATTTTCTCATTAGTTATTCTAAATTCATTCCTAAATAAGATTCCATAAAGAAGTTGTAATGATCATCTCTGCCATAGAATTTTAATTATGGAAACCCTACATAATTACAAATATATTACCTTTTAAACCTTTGACATCTTATAAAACTTTGATTTCTCTAATTAATAAACTTACACCTTTTTAGTTTTCGTCTCTTTTCTCAAATTTAGTTGCAATTAATTCTCCATTTTTTAGGTTTTAAGTTTTAAAGACCATTCCAAAAGATCCAGCACCAATTTTCTCTACTAATTTATATTTGCCTGCAATAACTGTTCCTGGATTTAATTTTTTTGAAATTATCTTGCTATTTTCTCCATCATTCATTTGATTTGAATATTAATAATTATGAAATTCAAGTAATTATTAAATACATTATTTATTTATCTATAATTATTTATATCTATCAAACTAGATTAAAGATAAGTTTAATTGAAATTTCATTCAATTTTGTAATCTTTGAATTCTAAAATATATTTAATTATGTTAATCTAAATGGAAAGTCTTAAAACAATTACATCATATAGAGCTGATTATATAATAATATCGAATTCTATAGATATCCAAATGTTCAAGATAATTATAATAATGTATTTATTAATAGAAACTTGATTAATGGTTCCTACAAAGTAATATTAAAAATCTATTAATATATGAGATTATACTATAAAACTATATATTTTTTTTTAATAAAATCTTTTTTTCAATGAAACTGGATGATGAAGAACAACCTATTCTTAATGATAGTGATAATTACTAAGAACCATCTGATATAGACACTTCATTGGAAGCTAGATTAGGATTCATAAAAAAAGTACGTTTTTAGGTAATGATAGGTGTATTTAATCATTAACTTCTAAATATTCTTAACAGGAATTATAACATTATTGTAGATTCATTTTTCAGACAAGAAAGTAATGATAACAACATAATTTTGGCTTTTTGCGATTATAGCAATTCTCTTAATTATTTGTCTACTTTGTGATCAACGCTATGCAAGAAAAACTCCAAAAAATTATATTTTATTAATCATCTTCTCCTTTTGTTAAGGTTATGCAATCTCAGAAATTTGTTGCTTTGCTGCTTGGAAGTATGAAATTGGAAGTAATAAGATTTAATATAATTTATTAGTTGATCTAATATAAAAAGCAATATTTATGACTTTCATAATGATTACGGGATAAACACTTTTTGTTTTCGTAACTAATGGCAATTTTACTTTATATAAAAGTCTTAAATTGACTTTGATTCTTAGTTTAGTTATTACTTTTATATTCTATTAAAGTTATCCAATATACTTTAAAGAGATCATCTAGATAATTTTGGCAATATTTGTCTATTCATTTTATGTCATTTATGATATTTCTAAGATTTTTGATACAAAGGTATATATAACTTAGTATGTTAACAGAGACATTCTCTTCAGAAAAATGATTACATCTTGGGGGCACTTTTTTTGTAAGTTGACATGATATTTATATTGTAAGACAATTTAAAATCTCTATCCTAATTAGGAAAAAAGAAATGAGAATAAATTAGATATCAATTATGCCTTTAAAATATAAAATATATCATTTCAAAAATTACAAGATTAAAATTAGTATTTCACTATTTTCTTAATTCTATTACCCATAGACAAAGACCATTAAATTATTAAACAAAAACTGCTTCCTATTGAGTTCCTATTTTGCTCTCTGTTTAAAAATTCGATTATGATAAATAAAGGTCTTTAGTAAGGTGCTTAATAATGAATGGTTAATTCATTTACAAAGGGGAATTTTCAAATTCTTAATATAATTAAGTTTTATACCTTATAACAAAAAGCCTGTCATAGGTTTACCCTCAAATCCATAAACTTAAAATCCTGATTTTGAATATGATGAAACATTAGAACATGAAAGAAACTTTTTAGTTTAATTATGTTGAAGTATAATTTCATCATTTTTTCTTAATGTTCCATCATCTTTTTCTTTTCTGTTGAACTTTGTAATAATCCAATAATCATTTTCTATTAATAAGGCTATAAATAATACAATCTCTTGGATAACTGTAAAGAGAGATTTCTTATGCCTTTGTTGATTTATAGCATGTATTGTGAGAATGCAGAGTCCATCCTGTCCAAAGGTTTCTAATTAAGATTGTATCTCCACTATATATTTGAATTGGATTAAGAGTTTAAACTTTTTGTACATAATTCTTTGTTTAATTTTCATCAACAGGAATAATTTCCCATAAATCATTATTATCACAATTTTTATATCCTGTTACTTCATTATATTAAGACACATTTTCAGTCTTATAAGTTCTAAGATGAGAATGTAAACTATATCTATTATCAATTGATGTAAATCTAACATATTTTTTGGATATGGAAGTGTCAATAGTATTACAATTATTTACAAATATATCTTTCTCAGGTTAAATCACAAAATAATCTTTGTCTTCACCTAAATAGGCATAACATTGTTAGGTGACTTCTGATTTTCTTTATGAATTTAATTTCACAAATTACTGCTGCCCATAATTTTGTATTGAAACAATATCCCCTAATTCTATATTATTATTAGTTGGTAAATATTTCTCAAGGATAAAGTATGTATAAAAGTCATCTCCTTTTGAGGTTGTTCCTAAATAGTATTCATCAAGTTCTTTTTGCCCGAGTAATTTTTTTTATATCACAAAATGAATAGTTCCTTTTAAATATTATTGTGTAGTAACATGTTTTAATTAAATCAATTTTCCTTATTCAATTTTCAATTACTAATCCATTTCTTCAAATATTAAATTATTAAAAATATTAATAACTCATTAAAGTATTTTTTTATTTTAAATGTTTCATTATTCTATTCTATAAGTTATAAACTTTATTTCTCTTGTTATAAGATTTATTCTCTCTTTGCTTTAATATAATCCTCTCATAAGAATATATAAGATGAATTTCAAAGCATAATACAATCCTAATTTAATCAATATTTTTAGTTCAATTATGATAGAAAATAGATAAATACAAAAAAACACATACATAAACGAAAAAACGTAATAAATAGGAAACAATTTATTATTTATTATCATTGCTTTCTAGCCTTATAGTATTCATTATTTTACATTTTTTATTACATGATTTATTAAGTGAAAAATTCTGTTATGATCCTTTTAATAATCAGTTGGAGTAGTTACAACAAATGCAATAGGTGACTGAACATTTAAAAAAACTTCCTACAAGAAATGAAGGTTTACCCCTTCTCAAATAAAGATATCCCCTCTACTAAAAGATTCTTGTGAGTCTGCAGAGACAATATAGCGCCATTATTCAAAAACTTCCCCTCTTATAATTGTGATAACGAAGTATAAAAAATAAACCAAGCAATTATAATTTCTTTTTTACATTTTTTTTTTTGTTAAGCTTCTCTATAAAAGCAGTAAATGAAGATATAATGAATTAAATAAAGAAAACCAATCTCCATGTTTATAGTTTAATCTTCTCTTAATTTTAGACTATTTTATTACCTTCACTATCTTAAATTTAATTTTTGGTGATACAACTCTAAGGTAAATAATATAGACATGCATATATATATATTGATTTATGTTAAACAGAATTAGTTATTTATTATATCTCATTTCTACTTAAAATATTGCATAAATTATTAATTTACAAATAAGTAGAAATTTAATTATTCTTAAAAAGAAAATTTATTTTAAAAAAATAACATTCATCCCAATGATATAGATTTTCTAGCTAAAAAAATTAACTCTCTTTTGATATCAATTGCTTCATTTTCATCATTGCAGTTGATAAATCAATACTGTTAAAATTAAAATACTTCAAAACTCATTATATTTAAAAATACAGTTTCATTAGATTTATTGGCTTCTTTGATTAGTCAGAAATTAAAGTTTTGATATATAAAATCATAATCATTAACAAATACTATTATTTATATTCAACTCAAATTAATGGAAATTTAAATTCTAATATTTGAGAATTTTTCATTGATTAAATTTGAGAATATCGCTTATTTAGGCATTTACTTATAGAAAATATTATAATTATCATTTATAAACTCTACCTAGTACTTTACTTAATTATATTTGAGATCTCTACAGGGTTTTTGGAGAGTTCAGCATGAAATTACTCATATTCACAATTTTATATTTTGTATTTTGTTTTCTAAAGGAATTTTATTAAGACATAATGTTTTATTTAATTGGAGAAAAGGATAATTATGAAAGATGAGATAGATGATTTGATCTTTTTCTTTAAAGTATTTAATCCAAAATAGCAAAATTAAATTACAAATTCTATTTTGCAGTTTGAATTTATGATCTAGAAATTAAATGTTTTCTGCAGGATTACACACTAGAAGAGGCTATTTTTGGTTATGATAATGTTCTAACTCTATGACTTGTAATAACAAGATTTCTTTTCTCTTAAGCATTTTAATAATTTCCACTAATTAAATTGTCAAGGTATTGAGTTTCATCAATCTCCCAACCTTTTTCAGCTTTGAACATCTACACAATTATAATATATAATTATTAAATTATCTTATAGTATTTTAAATAAAATCTAGTCAATCTCATTACAAATATTGATACATATCAACTAATCTGATTTGTAACAAAGTCTATATCTAAGAGTAAACCTATTATATAAAAGAATTAATTTTCAATAGAGCGAGTAGCATTTTGTAATTATTAGAATAATCAAAAGTAGAAAATATATGAAATAAAATATTATTAGACACTTTTATTAGATGTTAAATTCATGTTGAAGAAAAATTAATTTGATGGATATCAATTAGAATTTAGGAAAAAACTTTTAAATATAAATTAGATTAATATATAGAAATTTAGTTTATTGAAGAAACAATCTTCAATAATTCAATAATTTCTAAAAATAAGAAGATGCTAGTAATCTACTATTGACTATTCACATATATAGAGTGAATATCATCAATTAAAAATTAAAAATTTTGGTTCTCTTAGTTATTAAAGATATAAAAAGAAAATTGTATTATAATTCCTGAAATAGAAAGAAAATCATAAATCTTTTGAACTACATAAAAACTTTGAATAATTAATAAAACTAAGATCTAAATGATCTATATCATTGCAATTAAAATTAAATAGCAATAGAGATACGTATAATTAAATAAAATAATAATCCATGAGGAATCAATCCATTTATGATAAGTAGAGAAGAAAGAAAATGATAATTGTTATTATAATTTTAATATCTCTATTAATTCTTCAGTTTTATTCCAGGGCTGTCCTGAAAATGGTTGAAATTAAATAAGAACCTAGAATCATATGCTTAAATGATAACTTTCATTTAAAATTAAAATCTTAAAGTTCACTAAGATACAAAATGAATCACTTTGAAATAATCTAAAATATGTTTAATTTAAAATTATTGTAAAATGGAAGTGCCTTAGGTATCAAGAACAAGATTGAGTTCAAAGAAGTTGAGTGAAGGAATAAGAATTGATAAAAAGGGCCACCCTATATTAAAAGGTTATAAAATGCATTAAGTTACATTCATCGATGAAATTGTGAAAGGAAATAAATTACACAAAATAATATTAGTAGATTGTTGGAAAGAGCATAATTTCAATAAATTCGACAGTGAAAATTAAAAGTGCTGTTTGATTAGTTGAATATATAATCAGTATTATAATGATTTACATACTTAAAAAAAAAACATCTTTAAAATTATTTTTGTTCGATTATATAAATTTAACATTAAATAAAAATGTCTATTCGGGTTAAAGACTAATTGTTTTCACCTCAATTTAAAGAAATAGAACAAGAATTATCAACATAGGAAGGTCGAAAATTCTCTAGTATTTCAGCTGTTGAATTTAATACTCCTGAAACCAAGTATAGATCTACGATTGGACTTAACAAGGTTGATATTTCGAAGGACACAAACTAAATGCACTATAGAAATAGAAAAGCAAAATTTGAGGATGAACAATAGAAACTTTATGAGGAGATCAAAGCTATGTTTTTGAAGAGATAATCCATCAAACCAACATTTTTTGAACCAAAAATTTTATTGAAGACTGAAAATAATCCCAAAAAATTTATGTAAATTTTTATTAACTTAATATATAATTTTAGCATAAAAAGAAACCATATAGGTCAATCGGAATCAAATTTTTCTGATTAAGTTATTATTGACAAAATTTATCTTGCTAATCAATAAAGCTTAAAAAATTTATTCACATATCAATTTTGATAGAATAATAGCAAAATAGAATATATTATTTATAAATAAATATATATATTCATACAAAAATTATTGTTCTTTTTTTTATGTTTTTATGAGCATCGGATAAACTTGTTATGATATTCAAATTATTATACGAATAAGAAAATAATTTGCTAGAGAAATTCTTAATTTTATAAATGTGAAAAATAATAAATAAAAATGAAATCTTTTCTTAATCTAAATTATTTTGTATCATAGTAGATTATAAAGTGATATTAAGTAATCCACTGTCAAATTTGATAATGACTTATAAATTTAAATGATTATTTCATATATTTTTAATTATGTTCATTCAAAATATAAATAATGTAATTCACAAATTACATCTAATTATTTAATTAATTTTTTAAAATGAAACAATTATAAAACCCTTATTTGTGCCTTATTGGAAATTAAAGAAGTCTAAAAACTACACTATTATAATATTTTACTTACTACAAAATAGTGGATACTTAATTGTGTGTTTATTTGGTTTGTTCAGAAGAAAAGTTCTTAGCTAATACATCTTTATTTGGAAAATTAATACCTGTTTATTAAGAAACATTGTAACAAATGAATGTTAAATTAATCAAGAGCTATTCTGAATACTTAGCAGTACTGGGTTCTTTTTCATATTTGGATAATAATTAATATGATATCTTTATATTTGATGATATTTCCCATTTTATAGGAACTGATTAAAAAGAAAAAAAATTAAATTTAGTTATGCATTTAATTTCATAAATAAAACCAAGGTAGCAATTAGATGATTTTCAGATTATTGTTAATTTATAGAGTGATATTATTGGTTAATTGATTGATTTAATAAATTTAATTCGTTATCATAACTTTTTGATTTGCGAACTAAAATTAAGTCCAAAGTAATAATGCAGTACTTAAAATTAGATTAACAATATAAATAGTTGATATCATAAAAATAATGGATAACTATTAATTACAATACAAAACATTAATTATGTCTGATATTTCAAGAGCAATTAATGATAGATTATGATTATATATATTTTCTGAATAATTATTAAATCAAAATAGTGAGATCATTTTTTTTAGAACACTCCCTATAATAAGAAATAATACACTAGCCAAAAGCAAATGCCAAATATATATATCATATTTATAAGATGATTGTTTGTTTTTAGTATGGAACATAGCTTTAAATTTTAATTATTATAACTCGGTTGAAAGAGTTTCTTTACTAATTTTCAATTCTGCCTAGAATTGTAATAATAATAATAAAATTGTACAATTTGTTTTTAGATTTAAGATTCAATCTCTTTATTTTTGTCAAAATATCTCTAACTTTCAATTACTGATTTTGGATGAGCTATCATAGTTTGTGATACTTTAAATTTAGGTTTTTCATTAAATTATGATTTACTTTATTATAAGAATGATTATTTTCGTTATTCAAATCTCTAAATAGAAGTTGTATCGCTTAAACTCAAATCCTGCTAAGCATTATCACTAATGTTTTTCTGAGAATGAGTTTAAGATTGTTATTGGGATGGTGTCAAATGTTAAAATGGACTTGTATATTAATCTATTTGATCTAAAAACTAATTAAGATCATTTGGCATAGAAATTATTGGTTATTAAACTGCTTTAGTTTATATTTAATGATATGATTCGAAACTATTAGTTGAATTTCTTAAAATATGGAGATTTGAAGTTTATTGATGTTTATTATCCTCTCCTATTTTTATTGAATTGTTTATTTATTAAGACTATTATGAATTTTATTTTTATTTATTAATTTGTTAATCACTTTCATTATGAGAAACATTCTATTGAGAATTGAATTTAATTGGATTATCATTATTATTAATTTATCCTACCTTTTAATCTTGAAAGGTCTAATTAATGGATGACAACCTTTCATATGAGATGAAAGAATTAGATCTATTTGCATTAGAAGCAGCAGGCAGAGAAAGAGATTATGTCTACAGGCATCCTTGAACTTTTTCGTTCCAAAACGGTGGAACAGACTTACAATTAGAGTATAATCAAATTACGAAAGAATCAATTTTGTTTTCATCAAACTCTATTGCATCTATTATAATATCTCCATAATCATTGAAATTTTATTTTTTCAGTATCTGGAAATATTTACCTTCATCTCTTTTTAGTAATGAGAAAGTTGGTAGAAAGTTATAGGCATTATGGTCTAATATTCTTACTAAAATTGGGAATTGAGCAATATTAGTAATAAGAATCCTTTTGCTTTATTCAATAGTTGAGTAGTCAATTTTAAATAGCATTTAATTAATTATATTTGTTAAGTAAAGTTATCATAAACACTAGAATGACAATATGAATTAAATAATTCCTTATTTTTTACAATTGAATTTAGATATTTCAATGAATATATTTGTATATTTTATATTTTTTATTCCTACTTGAGCAATTAAATTAATTAAAATGCTTGATTATATTCCATTCACAAAAGGATCAGAGAATGAGATTAAAGCCTAAAGTGGTATAGGAGGAGGACACAATTCAATAGTTAAAAATTAAAAATATACACTTAAATTTCTATAAAATAAACAAAACTATGCTAAAATCAATAAAGTTACTGATTATTAATCCCTATTAAATTCTCCTGAACAAATTACTACTAGGTCATTAGATATATAGTAATATGAATACTTTTTGCGCAAAGATGCCTTAGAAAATAGATTAAAAGAATGTAAAATTTCTAAAGGGTAATAAACGACTTTAACAAGAAAGCAATTATAATAATCAATTAAAGTTGAAAATGTTCAATTAAATGAAACCTCTGATCATTAAAAGAAATTAGAATTAGCACTCAATAGGTCAAAATTTAATCGAGTAGGTAGTATTGGTGAAACTTATAGATCTCAAGACTCTTTATCTAGCATTTAAAAAATTACCAGATACTAATAATTGCAATAATAAACTTAATATTTAGTAATACAATAGTAGGAGGAATAAAATAGATAAAAATCTAATTAAGAAGATTAAAGTCTAACTAGTATAAAAGTTGAAGAGTAAATTGTAGATATGTCAACTGAAAAGCATGAAGAAGTAGTTCTAAATGATCCAATAGAAAATGAAAACTCTATTCAGTACGAATCTCAATAATAGGTTGATATTTAAGAATAACAATATCAATAATAAGTTAATGAAAGTTATGCTATATCATAATTTTCAGTTCCTTAATAGTATTCTATTAATAATGAAATTTCTTTGATTAATTATGAAGATGATGAAGATATGGAAGAAGAAGAAGTTGAAGAATAAATTTAATCTAGCAAAAAACAAACTAAAAATAAAAAGTAACCTAAATAAAAGACTTCGAAACAATAAAAATAACAACAATCAAATTCTAAAGCTAATCAAAGTATACAATCAGTAAAAAAGTCTGATGGAATAAGATCAAATAAAATTAGTAGATAGTAATCTTAGATGTCTATATCAGATTTAGATAGAATAGAATAAATAATTCAATAGAATGCAAATGATCTAGATGAAGCAGAAGATTAGTAAAGAGATAAAATGAGAAAATAAATTAGAGAGTTGGAAGAAAGAATACAGAAGACCAAAGAAAGATAAGATTAATTTTAATACAATCCAGAAGAACATAAAGATATGAGTGGGGAATATTTATAAACTAAAAAAAAGGAATAGCAATTACAATAACAGTAATAATTATAGTAATAATAATAATAATAATAATAGTAATTTTCATAATAATAATAATAATCTTAATAATAATAATAATAATAATAATAACCATAATAGTAATAATAATAAAAAAATTAAGAATAACCACAATAATCAATAAATACTCCAAAAAAATAAGGAAAATAAGAAATTAAACCAAATATTTAAACATAATAAATTATATATAAATAGCCTTAGTAAATAAAAGTACCAGAAACTTAGAGCTAAGCAGTTTTACCTAACATTAATTAACTTTAGAAAATTTAAGAGAATTCAATCACAGCTAAATCACCTAGGCAAGAAAAAAAAAATAAAGATATAAATGAGATTGAATCACAAAGATTATCATAGCATAGTTTTGAATTAGAAAAGTCTGTTGTTGAATCATTAAAAGATGTAGAAAAAAAATAAAAATAAACTTCTCCAATTGTATCTGATCAGCTTATTAAAATAGAAAATAGATTAAAGTAAATGTAACAAGATATGGAAAGTCATTAAGGTTAATAAAACGATATAGATTTTGCTGATTTTTTGTTAACATCAGGAAATGTATTCGATACAAATTACGAAGTAATCAGATTATTTTAATCATAGAAATATAAGATTTTCTAAGTTGACAAAAAATCCGAAGATCCACCTGGATAATTTGGTGAAGAGGAAAAAAACTTATATCAATAGATGAAGTATTGGGATGCTTAAAACACTGGAAATAGTAAAAAGATCTAAGCAGTTGCAGATATTGTTAGAGGTATTTGTACTAAACTTACTTCTGATGCTAATATAAGTGAAGCAGATGCAAAAACATAAAAAACAATAGATTCTGATTGGGATTGAATATAAAATTACTATTAAAAGAGTATTTGTACATATAATATTATTAAGATATAAATTGTAAGGATAAACATAAGAAATTCAATTTATTTATTAAATATTTAAAATTGAATAATATATAAAAAATACTATCAAAATATATCTAAATCTTCTAAATGTTTCTCCTTTTCATAATTGTATAAATAAACCCATTAATTTCATTTAAAAATTGGATCAAATTCTTCTTTAAAGAATCTAGGAATATGTTATTGTGTCTTTTCTTCGATAATTTTCCTTTTTTCCCTTTACTTTTCTTCAATTCTGATTTTTCTTCTTAATCTAGATTTTTGAAAGCACATTCCAAAGCTCTCATATCTGATCTCATTCTACTGTCAGTCTGTGGTATACACTTTATATTAAAATAATAGATTCATACTCTTAAAATGCCTTGATTTATTTGATTTAATTACAATATATGATCAGAATAAAAGTAATACCATCTACTTTCGGGATCAACATTATTTCTTTTCCAAATTAATTCATTATTTGCATAAATTTCATTGTTAAAATGTCCACTTATTTTACATCTGATATTATCATTTTTATCTTTGATTATAGCTTTTACTTAATTAGCATCCTAATAATCAATAAATTTTAAATGGTTCTATCTTTCAAAGTTAAAATTCCAAATTCTTAACAATAATATTTGTTAATGAATAACTCATATGTTCATTGGTTTTTTTATTCCTGAAATGAACCAAACCAGGCAATTTAGCCATGATACAGGTTCCAGAAAAACATATTGTTGCTTCCATAGTGATTGAAAATATAAAATCTTCACTTTCACAATGAACAACTGAAATTGGAGGATGATGACATACTTATTCATTAATCACTTTAGATTCAGGAGTAAAGAATTCATAGGTTTCTCCTAAAACAGGATTGAAAAATTTCTTTTAACAATCTATACCCAGGATACATCTCACTAAAGAAAAAGCCAAAAGATATACCATTCTTTTGTGTGGATTTTCAGCCTTTGCTGCCTTCTTTAAAGTTTCATAATATTCAAATGAAGATGCAAAAAATTGTAAAGCAGATAGAGGCTGATGAAATAATACTAAAATAGATTATCATAAGTATACAATGGCATTGGAATTCTAGTTAAATCCTTTCCGATGCATTCTTTTTAAAAATGGCTAGAATGCAAATTTTTCATCTGAATCTTATTTATGAGGTAAACATTTTCTAGTAGCTTCATTGGTTAATTTTTATCTAGAATAAACTCTATTGTATTTAATGTTATTATATTTTATAGGATTTGATAGTTTGATAGTTTAAAGGGAATTAAAATTTTCTAATTAATGTTATTTTTATACTTCTTATCTTATTATATAATTAGATGATTAAGTATTTAGCGGAATTTCATTCTCAAAATCGAAACTCTCATATATTGTATCAGATTCTCCATATAATTTAATATTTTCTTCTTCTATTAATGTGCAACACAAAGTAATTCCATTTTTTAAGTATTGACCGAGATTAATAATTTCATGGGTTTCCTTATACATGTTTAAAGTCGCTTTTTCTTGAAGATATGTCAATTATTCATCAAACAATGCAAACTTGCTCCATATATCTGTTAAAAGTACTTAAATTCTTTAACCATAATTTAACACTTAATCTCTTTAACAATATTCCTAATTTTTCTTTAAGGCTATCAACCACTTATTTTTTTCTTCAACATTAGATACCTTCAATAAAATCTAACCTGTTCCTGTATTGATAATAATTCTTAAAGCATCATCCTTGCTTTCATTAATTCCTGCTACTTTGAGATGGATCTATCCTTTCGGTCTACCTCCTGGTTGATCACAATAAGTAAGAATATGATCATTAAGTACAAAATATCTTTTTTACCATCTTTAAAATGGATTTAAAATGGATTAACCCATTTTAACAAATAACCTTCCATAACTCCTAAAATTAATTTTTATTAAGAACTATTTATAAATACTAATATTTACAATATGATAAATTATTTTTCACCTCCAAAACCCAGAATTTAAAATATTCCTAAAATCTAAGCCTTTTTAATGTTGATAAAAATCATATTTTGAAATATACCGTTAGTATTTTTCACATAAATGGTCTCACACTTGATGATATTATTTGAATAATATTTCCAAAAGGTATATATCGCATATCTTCATATTTTCAGATAATATAAATAAAGATTCAGAAATATTTATAGGAGTATTGCAAATTTTTATATATCATAAATTTTTTGTATTTAGTTATTAATTTTAATTTATCAAATTCTCTTATTTTTTGAGTATTTTAAGATTAATTATAATTTGATATGTTATTACAGATTATTATGCAAATAAATGTTAAATTATAATCAAATTTTGACGTAAACATGTTTTAATATTCTTTACTATTATTTTATAGTTTTTTTATCTACTTTAATTAATTTAAGATCATTTACAACTGCTAAGTCATTCGAAAACACTTTCTGTTAAATTAGACATATAAGTTGTAAATGACTTGTACTCAGTAAATAATAGGAAGCATGATGTATTTAAGAAGCCTATGCAAGAGGAAGGACTTATTAATTTAACTTATATAGACCTAAAACCCTGCGATTTTTAAATGATCTCATAAGAAAATTGTAGAAATGAAAAAAAAAGAAGAATATAAAAACTCATTAGATTATAACGATAAATAAAATGGAAAGGGAAAGAACTTAAATAGGAAAAGAATTTAATAAGAATTTGAAGAGAAATCCATAGAACTCAACCTGAAATTATAAATCCAAACCTAGACTACTGCTTTCATGAAGGAGTCGAGAAAAAAATATATCAATTGATCTCTGTTCATCATCATGGTAATTTTATTAGTTTTCTTCGTTACATAAATAAGATTTATTAATAAAAAATAAATTAAATAAAAATGAAAATTTATCAAACTTTCAAGAAAGCGTAGAAATCAAATTAATGATTCTTCTAGCCCCAGACCACAACAGCAAATCAAAATATGCTTCTTAAGGTGGTTTTTCCTGTAAAAGTGCTTACCACATCCCTAGTAATTGTAGTCCTATCCTTATCCCCTTTTTCTGTGCATTATCTTTTTGATGGGCTATTGAATTTGCCCTTTTTCAAGTCCTACTTATACTTCTTCTTCTTCTTTCTTAATTTCTATATCTAATAAAATAGGCTTGTCTATGTAAATCTCCCTTCCTTCTTCGATTGTTCCTCTTCCTACCTGAATTTCTATTTGGGCAGAATTTTCCATTCTTCATTATTTTAATTAATGAATTTCGGAGCCCTATCTTGACCCTAAATAAACTCTATAAAATCATGGTATATTTTGCCTCATTCAAAATATCGATAATTGTTATTTATAGAATTAATAAATTACAATTAATTTGCTTGCTCATTCTGCATGATGACATATCTTTAATTTCTTTTTATAAATTTTATACAAGATATAAAAAGCGTTTGAATTGATCAATTCAAAGCAAATTTTATTCAATGTTGATCAAAATCAATCTACATTGAATATCTCCTAAATTGAGATCGAAATTTAAATCTCATTCACTTTGATGAGATTCGTTGGGATTTAATCCAATAGATGAAAAGTATATCACTGGATGCTATTGATATATAATTTATATAAATATTTTATCCAGAGCAATTTATGGTGTAGATAAAAATCATTAATTAATTTGTTAGTATTTGTTAGGAAAAACATAATTCTACATTCGCAAATTATAATAAATAGAAAAGAATTATGAGAAACTCATATGAATAAGATTATATTAATAATTAAAATGCTGGATTATTATAGAAGGATGAAGATGATTAGAATGATGGATAAATAAAGTCTATTAATTACATAAGACCAAGACCATTTCCACATGAAAATAATAGGGAATATAAATTAGATGTAGTATGTCATGAAAATGAATGCAGAATATTATCAAAATCATGTTGTAGTCCATGTGAAAACTTTCTAATTGCATCAGGAAGATGTAAATAGAATTGTTTTTATGTGATTATTTGGCATTTTAATGATGCCAGAATTAGAAAGGTCTTAAGATATTAATATTCATTTCCAAATGAGAGTGATGTATTGATGAGTGAAACTAATCAGCATATCTTTAGATGCAATCAAAATAAAATTCCATTCTGAATAAAGAATTTGATTCAATGGAAGCAATGGAAAAAGTAGTTGGATGGGATGAAGAAGATAGAATTGCTAGAGGGGTGCAAACCTAAGTAATTAGAAGAATACCTGGATATAAATTTTTTGAACCCTTCAAACATGGTTGGAGGAAATGTAAATCTCATGATAAGAATATGACAGTGAAACATATAATGATGGAACATTTAATGAATGAGCCAGCAAACTGGTTGAAAAAATTGGAGAGAATATAGGAGTACATCTTGGACACGGCGAAGCCCTTTTCTTCCAAGATATAAAAGGCAATGAGTGAGTTGGCTACCAAATTAGCCAAAAGGATTAAGGATTTAATTGCAAGCGATTGTGAACCTTATGTTAAAAAGAAGAATAATCCAGTTTAATGACACATTAATTTGCATCAATTATTATTATTAATTGATGTTTTTTGATTAATAGATGGTGTTAAACAGTAGACATTATAATTATAAAATGTAAGAGATTGTATAGAATAAGCAACTATTTTACACAACTTTTAAGAATAGGACACCTTTTGTGTTAGTAATAATAGAGGATTTATGTATATAATTATGATGATAATGTTGTTGAGAATAATTATAAATTAGTTTATAGCTTTTCTCATACTTGTCATTGTATTTTCCATATTTTCTATTAATTTGATTTTAAAGAAGAAGGATATATGCTTGCTGCTTTAGAAAATAATGAAACAAAAGTTAAATTTTAGGATTTGTCTAATAAAATATTTTTATAAAGGAATTCAATTTGATGATTAGATATTACCAAGCAAATTAATATTTTAGAGAGAATTCTAAAACTAATAATTAGTATTGTTATTAGGCTTTGATAGTGGAAAAATGAGAGTATTAAAATTTATTAAGTATGATTATTTTATTATATAATAATGATAGATGAAGAGACGTTTATTAACTTATACTTTTCAGTTCTAAATTAAATCTTATTTACATACATTAGGACAAATTGATTCCACTTTCTGTTGATCACAAAAATAATTATTTAGGTGTTTAAAACAGCGTAATCCTATAGTTCAATTAAATTAAATAGTCTCTGATCAAAAATAATTTCGATAATTTTACTAATCTTCATTTAATTTCTCATATTGTTAAGAAATGACAGATTAAATGCATTTAATTAATTACTAAATAAATTATGAATCATTGGTTTTAAGTCTTTGCAGTTGGAATTTAATGAATGTTTATAATCATATTCTTTTTCTATATAAGTACAATAATCTAACATTCAAATGGATTATAATTTCAAAAAGTAGAAATAGTTTTCAAATTCATTTTTTCAAATTTAATGCATTTAATGCCTTTAAGGCAACATCTAATCTGATCTTATAACTAATATCTTTAAATCATAAAATCACTACATAATCATAAGTTTGGAGTAATTGTTTTAAAACTTCTCCTCTTATTAATTAAATGATGAAAAGATATCTATGAAGATTTTGATTTTTTTTTAATGTAATTAGATTATTGAACTTCATAAAGCCTTTAAATAAAAATATAAAAGAATAAAGGAATTAAATATTTTTTTTTGTAAAATATTTGTAATTGATTATTAAATATTTAAATAATAGGTTATTAATTTAATATTTGAAAACTGATTCAGAACATAACGATGAATCAATGAAGGCCAAGATGTATCCATTGCTTCTTGATCCAGAACATCTTGAACAGGCACTTCCATCCCAATAATAATAACCTGAAGTTTTATCAAAGCAATTAGATGATGTTAAAGCACTAATATCAGCAGCATCTGCACAAGTACTAGTAGAAGTATTCCAACTACAAATATTAACATCTGAGAAATCGTCCAACCATACTGTAACACAAGTTTCAGCTATTGTCATATCTGCACATGTTTTTACAGCACTTGCACCAGCAGAAGTCCATATACAAAAAATGAGCATATTTCTTAATCTGTGATCCCTTTGAATCTGCACATAGTTGTATCACTTGGGGTCTTAAAGTTACAATCTGTAGGATTTTCAATACTTGAGTATGAGATTGATTTTGTTTTGCATGTAATTTTTCCGTCTGTACCAGCAGTTCCTGGAATAAAGGTATTGCCTTTGTTATAGCATTAATTAGCTACAGTTACAGTGTAATCATTCCATGCATATGGGTAAACCTTATCACATGCTTCTTTGACTGGTATACGTAGTGCAATAAACTGTTTCAGCTGCACAAGTAGAATCTGTTGAGGACCATGTACAGTCAACTTTACAATCAGGTGATTACACAATTTTTGTGCAATCACGTACCTTTATAGCAGTCAAGGCGTGGATTGAAAGAGATATCATAGCTACGAGCAATTATTTAAGTCTTCATTTTAATATTTTTATTTTAGAAATAAAGATTAAGTTTGTTAAATTACTACAAGTAAATCACTTTTAAAAAAATAAAATTATTGTTTTTTAGTATTTTGAGTTTAGTCAATGTTTTTAGAAGTCTTAATTTTTTAAACTTTTCCATTCCATTTAGTAATAAAAAAAATAGAGTTTCATTGTGATGATAAATAATTTTCATCCATTACAAGCCATGACTTTAATCACTGAATTGAATCTCATAACTAAAATAAAGGCAAATGATTTTTCTGAAAGAAAAGCCAGAACGATAAATTTATTAAATGTTGATATTATAAATACCTTTTAAATTCAAGATTTTAACAATTAATAAATATTTAACTTTCTATTTAAAAACACTTTCACTCTAAAGAAATGAATATTTATTATATAATAAATTCCAATCAAATAAATGTTTAATTGGCTAATTGTAATATTGATCACTCAATTATATAAATAATTTAATACATAATAAATATCAGAGCATATTGATCTAATAACAAGGATCATTTGTACGCATTAGCTTTCTATGGATTGGTCCTATGGTTTTTTGATTAATTCGAAAATAAAATTTTACTTTAATCGGATATAATAAAACAATCAAAATAAATATAATATTATTTTTTATGGCGTTGTATCTCACATGAGTGAATACATCAATTAAGTATACATTTTGGCATTGGCCACCAAGATTAAAAGTCCTGGATCACAATCAATTTATTAGTATTATAAAATTTGATTAATATTCGATTTTATATCTTCAGATAAGGTGTTTTCAAAATTATTTTGATATCCATGTATTAATTAGGTATAATTAAAGATTTAAATTCTAGTTTATTCATTGTAAATAGGTAAGTTTTTTAATTCTTTCATTCTTTTATTTAATTTTTAAGCTAATCTAGGGAAATAATCACGAATTTGAGTAAAACAATTATAATGCCAAGAGAAATCTTCACTAGATATTTCCTAAGGAATCAGTAAATCATCTTCATAATAAATTATAGAGCTGCTACTTTGTTCTCCTAATGCAATAGCAATTAATTCTTCACATTATATTATGCAATAAAGTATAAAACATAAATTTAATTGTTATTTATTAAAATACTATTATACAGAATGTATTCTAGGTTAATTACAATTTGAAATTCTTTTTAAACATTATGTTAAACAAATATATTTTGGCTAATTGACATCGAAATCTTACCATTATTTTCTTAATGTATAACATCTTCTACTACCATAATGACAAATAAAGTTAAAAGTATTTTAATCCAAAAAATTTTAATTGGATATCTTCTTAAAGATTGATAAACTTAATTTCAAATATTAAGGATAAACAATTGATTTAGCTTAGTAATCTAATATTGTTCTATTGAAAATTCTATAAATATCACAAATTAATTTTTATAATTTTTGTGGATTTAAAAATTATTTTAAATTTGTGGGTCTCTATTCTCCTTCAAAATGTAAATATTATAAAATATGTTTTAATTTATGGTGAGTATAGGTTTCCTCTTCAAACTCTTCAATAAGTTCATAATATGGACCTTAAGATGCTATATTTTACTTAATTCTTCTTATTTTTTCATAAAAACATGGGTTAGATTAAAGGATTTAATGAAATTATTCTTTCAGATTATTGATTAGAATATATCTCTAATCTTATTATTTAGGCCATGTATAGGGAGGGAGATCTGAAAGAATTGATAAGTCTTACATAATTTATATTTTAATGTCAAGGCTGATTTGATTTAAAAGATTTAATTAAAAAATTAATATGTATACTACAAATATAATATTACATAATCTGATGTAATAATAATAAGTTAATATAAATCATTTTGATTTCTTTTTCAATTAGGAATTTATAACTGAGGCCAATTTAACCATTTCACTAGTATAAGCAGAACTAATTTAATTAACATTTAATTGTGCATTTTCTAATTTGTTTCTCATATTCATAATTTCATGAAGAGGAATCATATTGTTAATCCTTGAAAACTATAAAAAAATCATTACGGTTTCTAAGAGAATGTTTATTTTTCTTAGATTTCAGTTTCAAATCGAATTGGATTTATTTTTCTATCTTCACTAACTGGACCATTAAACTATTAAATATTATATACAGATCCATTTTTCATTTATTTGGATGGCAATGTAAAATTTAACGTGCCTATTTTAGAAATCCTTTAATTTTTTGAATTATTTACTATTATTAAATTCCTGAGGCTCTATTTGGAGAACCTTGATCAACTCTTGATTTTAATGGTGATGTACTTTTTTTATTTGAAAATTCTTTTAATTTAGTTTGCAATAAATCAAAACTTGGATTTCTTTAGTAGAATGAATTGAATACCCAATTTTACTATTCTTTTTCGGAGATATAGGTTAGGTATGTTAGGATGCTAATGGTGATTTTCCATATTTGTCATTAAGTTTTTCTCTATATATTTTAATATCAAATTCTTCTAATGGTTTACATGGAACACTTTTATCTTACTTTCAACAATGATATGAATTTTTTACTAAATTGATGTAGCGAGACATTATTATTATTTATGAATAAATTTTATTTAATTACTTTACTATTATAAAATAAATAATTTCTCAAAATGATATCAATAAATCAACCTATTCTCCCTTCTTCCACAACTCACTAATATTCTCACCTTTATTCGATATGATCTGGCAACCTTCTAATAAATTATCGCAAATTTGACATTGAACAATATTTGATTTGTTGAATTATTGTTATTTAATATAAGAAACAAAGTTATTTTAAGGATTGATTATTTTAGGTAAAAATACTTCAATTATTCCAGTTTAACCATCAACAATAAGTAATCCTTATGAATTGGTACCAATGAAGTGATGATAATTACCTATGGTCACTAAATCTAATTAACCAGTAGCAGCTTATTAATTATAATTATAAATATAATGATAACCATTTTTTTCTTATTAGATTATAATGTTAAACGAATTTTAGCAATACATTTCTATTTAAGAATTAAAGTCAAATGGCTGAGGCAAGATTTCCATAAGAAATACCTAATTAATTAGATTCATAGTCATAGCTTCAATAATCAAGATTTTTTCATTTGATCTAAAATATATGGTTGAACAATCCCTATTGTATTTAATTTGAACTCCTTTAAAGGAAACAGGAATATCCAAAACCTTAATATCATCAAAAGCATCCAATTAGACTTATTATAATTTAGATCCTCCAAAAAATACTAATCTACTATCTCTATTATCATAGCAATCAATCTATTCTCTTATTGAATCTAATTCAAAAACTACTTTTTTCCAATGTGTAAGTTTATTATCTGAACTCATACAGTTTAAAATTACTTTATCATCTTCTACTTAGTATATATAATGATGCACTCCAGATTTATTTGTGATTAAATCTATTCTCTTTTTACTTAATTGAATTGAAAAACTCACTTCATGTTAGATATATAATTTTAAGACATCTCTATCTGCAATATAATATTCATTTTTATTTCCTGGTATCATTTTTATATATTAAATTAATTCTACATTTTTCTATTAATGTTCTACAAGATAAGTGATTGTATTCCAAATAGTTATTTCAGAATATTATGAAATTATCATAAATTAATCCAAGTAATTTGAAGCAACAAACATTGTATTTACATTTAAAATATTTGTTTGTAATAATTATAAATTAAATGCTGAATATGTTAACCAAATTATTCTATTGGAAATGATTTAGATTGAATCTTCTGTATAAGCCATAAAATCTATCTACACAAATAGTTCACTAATAACTTGATAGTTTTCTTTATTTAATAATACTAAAATTCCCATATCACTATTGTCAATTTGTTCTTTGATCAAAATTGTTTCAGAAAATATCCAAAAATCTTTTATTTTATTATTTGTTTAATAATTTATTGTAATTGTGTTTCTATTCTTGCTTTCATATCTCAAATCATTTTCAGTTATATAGTGTTCTCTATATTTCTTAATCATTTATTTTGTTGTAATTAAATCTTAAACAAATTGTGCATTAATCACTATAGTATCATTTGTAGTTGTAGTGATGTATAATCTATTTTCAGTACTCTAAACTTGTTTGATAGATCTATATGATTATTTATTAACAATTTTATTTTTTATTGTAATAACAGAATTTCGATACTCTTCTATAAATCCAGATTAAATATAAAATAAATTTGAATTGTCTTTTATCCATAAAATTTTCTCATATAATAAATTTACAATTCTAGTTTACTTATTATTTTTAAAATCAAAATAAACTGTACAATCACCCTCACAAATTATAGCTGAATTTAAATCATTACTTAAATAAAATCGAGGACTCTATGATTTTGTTATAACTTTAAAATTAAAATCCTTATTTTATAATGTTGCCAATACAATTTCATTTGTATATTTTATTCTACCCAAAAAATTAGGAGAAGTTTATGAAAATGCAATTTCCTCAAATTAAAAGTTAATATTCTTAATTTAATTTTATCTATCCTCTAAATATTTTAGATCATAATTTTTAATTTCTGTTTGAGTCAATATTTGCAATTAATTTGTTTATAAATTTACTAATAAATCAATTGCATCAACTTATATAAATTTAATTACTTCAAATGGACGAAGACTCAATAGTATAATTGAATCAATAAAAGATAATAATACAGTATCATCTATTTTAGTACAATAATTGTGTAAGAGTTATAATTTTACATTGCTAATTTCACATTCATTTATCATTTTAAATGTTTCTTAGTTTATTAATTATAATTTATTATTTTTCAAATAAAAGAATTCATTTTTTTAATTTTCTAATATTATAAATCTACCTATCAATTAATTTATTGATCCATAAATAATATCATAAATCTAATTTGTATCTTTATCTCTAAATGATACCACTGTAATATCCAAATTATTATAATAATTTATAGCTACTATTTGATCATCGCTATTGATAGATACATGATTTGTTAAATTGTCAAATTATAATTAATCATTTTCTATTTAATAATGCATACTTGACACTTATTATGCATTTGTTTAAAATAGAATCTAATTACCATACATCTAAAAGAACTTTTTTATGTTATAAAGTGTAACAATACTTTGAGCAATAGGTATTTAATATTTTATTTCATTTGTATTTTAATTCAATTCAAATATTGTTGCATCTACATCGCTCCTTAATTAAAATAGCATAATTAATTAATCAAATTCTGAAATTGAATAAACATTTGGAATTTTCAACTCTTCTGATATTATCTAATCATTCTACTCACTTAATATATAAACTGATAAACTTGTTTTAATATAAAATCTATTTTTGATTTCATCTATTGAACATTCATCAAATTTGCCTTGAATAATTGTGCCTCCTTTTAAATTCTAAATACTATTTTCATTAATTAAAAATGATTTGCCAGATTTAAATTATCTAATAAATTTTGGATTGGATACAGTATTTTTAATAGAATATGTATTTAATTTGAAATTTTAACATTTCATACTTTTCATATTATTCTTCATTAATGTTAGAGAATTAACAGATATATTTGTCCACTCTGATCCTTAAAGATTGCAATTATAAAAATAACAATTATCAATTGGTATATCTTTTAATCTAATACCTTATAAGTCTAGACCTTTAATAACTCCATCTATATTTTGTAATAAATAAAAAGCATTAGAAGCTAAAATGCAATATTATTATTCTTAAGCTGATGATCTAATTAATTAAATTAATTTTTATTTAAGACTAAACCTTCTTCTACATTTTTGAACTAAAAAGTTTACAGTTCCTTAAAAAAATTGGTTAGAAATACTCTTAAACTTTAGTATACTATTTAAAAAAACTTCATCAATAGATTAGTTTTCTAATGCTTCTAATTAAGTTATAATAGCTTTTGCTACTAAGAATTCTTAAATAATTTTATTCTCAAAAGCATATATTGAAAATTATTCTCTTAATGGGATTGAACTTCTGAGTAATTTTTTAGAAAATTTGTTATTTTATGAAATATATTCATCATCATTAAAATACTCTTCCCACTCTGTTACAGATCCCCCTGCTTTTATTAAAGAACCCTACCTATTAAAGTGTATAGTAAAAATTTCATGTTATGATAATTTTTATGCTAAATTCAAACTAAAATTCCACTATTCTTGTTAAAATGCTTCTAAATCAATATTGTTTTGACTTATTTATACATGAATTAATGCAGTATCAAAGAAATTAGCTAGATATTGCTCATATAAATCATAATGAGTAATATTCATTTTCTCAAATATTTTTTATACTTTATTTTAAAATTATTAATCTTCACCAAAATTTTATGCTAATAATACTTAGATTTTAGTAAGAGGTTCGTCAGCTTTATAAAATTTAAAAAATTAACTACCAACTAATAGATTCCAATCTTTTTCTATCTGAGAATAACAAAGCTTTAAATCACAATTAATTGCATATGTATCATTAAAATAAATATCTAAAAATTCTTTCTTAATTTTTTATGGATCAGACATTTTTTATAATAGATTAGGTAAGGCTGAAATAAAAACGTTTAAAATTTATGGAGTATCAATAGGTTGTTAAAAGTTTAGTTATTCCAACATTCTTTAATAATAATAACTTGATTTTAATTGCTCTAAAGACTTTTATAAATATTGAGTAATAATTTCATTGGCATTTTTAATTTTAGGTTCTTATTTCAAAGCATTAATAATCTTAGCTATTGTTGGTTGTGATAGTAAAGAAGATTCCATACTTAATTCATTGAAATTAATATCAATTTTTTTCCATAATTATATAAAATTCTGTATCAATAAATCAGGATGTTCAAATTCACACATTATCTAGTAAAAATCTATTACTGTATTTCTTATAATTAACTCTTAAAATTTCATAATAAATTAATTTTTTTAATCCAAATTAAATGGCAATATTTTAAGATTCCAGTAGTTTTAATAATTATAATCAACTTCATTATTATCTATCCATCTTAAATGCTTTGAATATTTAAATAATTCACTTCTTGTTGCAATAATATATTTAGGAGACTTCTATAAAGATGGTGTCTTCCATTAATTAAGATTATTAGATTTAAATAGATTGATTCCTATTTGATCTTAACTGAGTTTGTCATATTCTTCAAAAATGAACAACATTTACATTTTATTTGAATTAACATCTTTTTATAGTTGTTCTATTTGAGACATGTCAAATTTATAATTCAAAGATCTCAGGGTCTCTGTAATTGCATTTTGAATTGGGTCTTTCAATTCAGATAATTTTATTATAATAGGTATAATTTTAATTGCATCATTTCGTTTCCAAACAGATTCTTCAATCATTTTAATAGCTAAACTTTTACCAGAGCCAGCTGCACCTTATAAAACCAATAATTAATTTGATTATTAATCCTCTAAGAATTTATCAATAATACCATTTTTATTATCTTTTTTTGACAATAATAATTTCTTAATTTCATCTTTCTTTTAACATTCTAATTCAATATATGTACTCTTCACTTATTAAATTTTGATCATTCTTGAAACATGTTCCATTCTCAATAAAAATAATTCAGTTAATTACTTTCCTTAATAAAATTTAATCTCTGAAACATCTAATGTAGAAGTACTTTAATCTGCTTTTTTAAATTAATTTATTAATTAATCATAAAAAGGAATTTGATAATTATATTCTTATTCTAATTCTTATAAATTTAAAAATATTGTTGAAATTTAATTAGTATGGTTATTTAGTATTTCATTTAAGATTTATGATTTTTCAAAAGATGGTTCATATTTAATTTAAAATGATAATTAATTTCTTTCATTGATTTTTTATCTTAAATCATCCTCAATATTTGGTAATAGAATTTAAAATATATTATCTATAATATATCCAAATTCTTTTTTATAAGTTGTTTTAATTTCTTTTTTAATCATTTAATTTGATTCATTTAAACGCATTTATAAAATCAATTTACTTATTATCTCATACTCTTACTATCCTATACAACAATTCCATATATTTATTAAATTAATAATCATTACAATCCTAATTGGTGCAGAAACCATTCCTGATTAAACAACATGTTAATTTTTATCATCATTCAAATCTATTCTGAGTGATTCCATAATTGCATTCTACTCAATAAAATTATAATTAAATTTTATATAAGTTGCGATTACAAGTGTATCTGTATTAATTTTAAAATTATATAAATTTTCAAAATCTGCTAATCTTTGATTTTGAATTAAATTTAAAGATCCAACATTTTATTAGGATTAAGGTTGTGTAAGCCTTGCTTATATCAAATTTAAAGTGTCATCTAAAGCCTCTTACATATTCACTAATTAATTTAATAGATCCTCTGTTGATAAATGACTTTGATTATCAAGTTTATTTTATAATTAATCAACTCCTTAATTGTATTATTCAAGAGTTGATTTAATTCTTTAAATTTAACTTTAGCATATTTATTTAAGATTTAATCTTAAACTATCATATCTATTTTATGTATTAGGATCAACAGTACCATCATATGTTTTAAATGTTTTCAATTCTTAGAAAATTGTTTCTAATTAAGTAAGCATTTTAAAATATTATGTCAAATACTAATTGAATGGCCATCTAATCTATTGATTAAGTTTTATTATTTAGTCATATTTAAGATATATTTAATCAAATTTAACAAGGAACAAAGCTTAATCAAATTATTATTAATCAAGTTCAGTTGTTGTTTACAAAATCATAGTCCATAAATTAAGTAAATCATTGTATTTTACATGTGCTTACTCGATTTATATGGATTATTTAAAATTATGTAAATGTTAAACTAGTTTTTTATTTTAATGTAACAAACTTTCCATAAATTTACATATTAATTAGATAGTTTATAAATAAATTTTGGCTTAATCATAATCTTAAAATTGACTGCTGGCAACAAATTCTTTAAATTCTTTATGCAATTCAATCAATTAAGTTTTTAAAATTAATTTTTCATAATTTTATATAAAGAATAAAGTTTAATGATCTGAATTTCTAAATTCAAATTACTGATTTGGTAAATCTAGATGTTACAATTTCAATGAGACATGATAAAACTTCAAAATACAATTGTAATCAATTTATTTCAATTTCTCAGCAATATGTATAAATATTTCTTTAAATTATAAAATTTTCTCATTTACTTTACGAAAACTTGTTTAAACAATGTCCTAAACATCTTTATATTATTTATATAATTATAATACAGGATCTGTTGATTGAGTAGCCTAAACAACTTGATATACAGCTGTATATTATCTTTCAATAAATTCTGTCAGTATTGCAAAATAAACCTCAAAATTAATATTTAATAAGAGTAATTCTTTCAAATTTTCTAAATTAAGTTAGCTTATTTATTGACAATTCATTTAATTTTATTTGTTTTCTTAAAATACTGCCTATTATGTTAATTATTTTTAATCAGATTCAGTAATTTATTCTAAAAGATTCCATTAAGAAAAAATGAAATCTAATTAAATTAAAAATCTTTAGATCCCTTTTACTTTAGTAATTAAATGCTTAATTTCTTTTTATTTTTATTCAAATTCACCAAATACAACTGGATCATTATATTATTTTGATTCTAACATTCTTATCCATTTATTTAAACTTATTTGTTTAATTAATTAAATATTTTCATTTATTTCAATATATTGTTAATTAACTTTACGTATTAGATCAATATTGATTTCAATATCACAATCGACAAATAAAGAAAAAAAATATTCAAAAATAGTTTTTACATTTGCTTCTTATTTATATTATTCTTTTATTTCCTCTTTGTTATCATAAAGAATATTAAAGAACCTATCTCTGACAATTATTTAATCTTGAATTTACTATAATATAGTTAATGTAGGTAGCTTCTCATAGAGCCCTTGACATTAAGTACATTTAAGCTTTGTTAAATTAATACTAATTTTATATTCATCTTTTATTTTATTTAGGCAAGATATATCAACAAGTAATTATATGTCTGATTGCTCCATTAATAATTAATCTTCTGAAAGACTAGGTGTATAAGATACGATTTCACTTATAGCTATAATCCAAGCTTGTTGAACATAATAATCTGATTTCTATAATTCCTTATGAAATTCTTACAATTCATTAATTATCTCTTTTATTGTATGTGTAGTTTATTTGAGTTCAGTGAGTACCCACCACTTCATAATATCAATATTAAAGATTTATTTATAGATTTTACGATATTAAACTTTTGTGGCATCTCTTATTGATTAGACTATTCCTCCTTTAATTGTTTCTCTCATGGTTTTTGGTAAGGCATTCATTAGTATTTGATTAATACTAGCAAAAAGGGCAATTACTTCTAGTCCCTCTTGAAAATCGTTAGGCAAAATAGTAAAAATCATTTTAGATAATGTGATCTCATATTCAGTTAAATTTTTGTAAAATCCTTCTTCTGTGTTATTGAGTGTTTCAATTTTATTAAACGTGTTGATATAGTTTTATTACATACCATCTTTAATCGATTTTGCTGAACAGTAATGCCAAAATATGGTTCTAGAAAGTTTTTCGGCAAATTTTACGGCATAATATCGAAGTTAAGGATTTTTAAGCTAAAGGCAGGATTCTAAAATAGTCTAAAGACTTTTTTCTAGATTTGCTATTTGCTTATTAAGCTAATTTGAGGACTTTATTAGATTGTTTAATTCATAATCAAGTGATAATAATGCTTAAAGACTAGAATGTAATTCTTTATAATTGTTTTATGTATCCTCAGCATTTTTTGAGATGTATTATATATTATTTGAGAGGATGCTCTCAAATTGGTTAGAAATGAGTAGAGTACTCAATTGCATTGATTGCTGTTGACGTGAATTGGCACATGCTCCTCCTCCTCTTAACATTTAATTAAAATTATTTAATGCAACTTCCTACGTTCGGAGAAGTGTTTTTGACTACAGATGATGTACAAGGAGGTTTGGAAAATTTGAAATTGTTTAAAGGGAAACTTATAAGCAGTCTTTGTGGTGGGTGTAGAAAATTATTTGTAATTGAAGAGGGATTAGATAATCAAGGGTAAGATGATGATTAATAATAGAATAATTTCAACATTGCACTCACCTGAGCATGACGAATATGATTAAACATTTTCATAAGATTCAAATAATTTATAATCATTCGATTTCAAGGGATCAATCAAATCTATAGTAACTGGAAAAAAGCATACAGTTTTCTTAAGTGATTAGGGAGATATTTACAGTTATGGTTATGGAGAATATGGAGCATTAGGACATGGAGGAATAATAGAGTTATCAATACCTAAAAAGATTATAAGAATTTCAAAAGTTGATACAATAGCATGTGGTGAATATCATACTTTAGCATTATGTAATGGAGATCTATTTGCATGGGGAAGAGGGTTTGAAGGATAATTAGGAATTAGAAAGGATGTCGAAACAGCAGCATCTCCTATGTTTTTAAGTTACTTTTATAAGAACAGAATTAAATTGATTGCATGTGGAGCATATCATTCATTGGCTGTAGATTATTAAGGAGTATTATATGGTTGGGGAGAGGCTAGATTTGGTTAATTAGGAACAGGAAGAAAGGTTTCCGAATAATTACCATCAAAAATAGACTTTCAATTTGAATAACCAATGAATTAGAGTAAATTAAGAGTAGGTAAATTCTTACCTTAAGAAACATCCTTTTAAGTAGTCTCGATCTCAGGAGGATATGGACATTCTGCAGTTGTTACATCTAATGGTGAATTATACACTTGGGGATTTAATCAAAGAGGACAATTAGGAAATGGTGATAAAGATAAAAAGAGTAGTTATTATCCTAAAAGATTAATGTAAGATATAAGTGGAATTTAATTACCTGGATTTAGTAAGGTAATGTGTGGATATTATACTACATATGCTATAGATTAAAAAGGAGGACTTTGGAGTTGGGGAGGAGGTAATCTTGGTCATTAAAATGATAAATTAGTAGATTTACCAAGGAAAATTGTATTAGAAGATCGTAAATTCACTAATATGTATGCAAATGGATAAGCTGCAGCCTTTTTTGCTTCTTTAAGAACAATCTCTATGAAACCTAATCATGGACCTTCTACAGGAGGCACTATTGTTAGTTTGATAGGTACAGGATTCTGTGATACTGGCAGATAAAGTGCAAGATTTAATAGGGATTAATATACTGAAGTAGGATGTGAATATGATTCATTAACTGACAGTTTTAGATGTACAACTCCTAATTTTGAGGAACATATTGATAAATATCCAGTTGAATGTGTTGTTGAAGTTACTTTAGATGGTAATGTCTATGTTGAATGTGAGTAGAAGTTTCTAGTATATTCATCTAAAATTGTTATTTCTTCATTGTATCCTAAATGTGCATCTATTTAAGGTGGAACCACATTAATTATCAATATTAATATAGATGATTTGACTGCCTCTTATATGAAACATTTAAATATTGGTTTCCAACCAAGAAATAAAAAAAAGGAAGATAAATCTGCTATGAAACAAAGCACTAATAAACCATTAAATCCTTTAGATCTTAGTATTAATGATCCTGAATTAGATAAAGAAAACTGGATGTGCGTTGAAGGCTTTTATGAAAAAGGAAAGATATCATGTACAATTCCTAATGTAAGTTAATTACAAACGGACAGTCTTAATTTTAATGTTGATGTAAGTATTAATGGATAATAATTTACTGGTAATCCTATGGTTTTTAGATTCTATGATATCCAAATAAAAGAAATGTAACCCGATAATGTTATGTCAGAAGGAGGAGCCTCTGTGAAAATTATTGGAGATGGGTTTTTTGATACAACAAATAAAAGAGTAATTTTTAAAACTTTATTTGGTGAAAGGCTCATTGAAATCATGTGGGATAAACAAGATAGGTTTTATTCATTTGTTGCTCCTCCTTTATCATGGCTCTTAGGTGGATAATAACCTACTCCAGATTTACTTAATGCTGTCAAAGCCAATGGAGTCACTGCTTTATTAACACTTTCTGGTATTGAATGGATACCTATTGGAACATTCTATTACATTGATCCTGAAGTCTTACGTCTCGGTAATTTTATTGTTGATGAAAAATTACCAGAGGAATAGAAGAAATAATTAATTCATTTAGAAGAATAAGAGATTGATCCTCTCAAAGATTTGTAAGGAGCTGATTTATAAAAGAAGAAAGATGATCTCCAAAAACTTTAGGAAGCCGAAGAACAAGAAATCAATTATTTCTTCAAGAAGACTAATCAATATTTGAGTGTCTATGGAGAAAATCTAGCCAATACTGAATCTCTTTTAGTTTAATTCATTTTTAATGGTAACATGGCTGTTAATTAAAAGGTATGAAATACTTGTTTATTTTAAGGCCATCTTCAAAAATAAAAGCAAATTAGTAGTATAAATTCCTGATTTAGAATTACCTACAGGTATTCATGATGTTGGTGTAGAAATTACATTCAATGGTACCTCATTTAGTCATTCTGGTAAAGTATTTAAATATATGGCATTTGATAAATCACTGAATGAACAATAAAAATTAAAATTGGAAGATGAAGAAATTAAAAAATTAAAAAAAACATAACCTAAAAAGAAATGATTTAATTTATATTTGATCAAAATAATAAGAAATATTTAAAAAATAATATTATTTTAATTGAATATAAATAAAAATAAGATCAAAATATTTAGGCCTCTCTATCCAAATTCAATTTTTAATTATTAAATGTATTCAACCTACAAACACATCTTTAAACAAATGAATGATATTATGTAGGATCCTATCATCAATGAATTTCTGCTAGTCAAATAGATTGAGAACAATATTCCTGAAAGAAGGAACATTATTAAATTTGGATTAATACTCAAATAATTAGATTAGTTTTTGAAAGAACAAATGATCATCGAATAAAAAATAAAAGGCAAATTATTGGCTATCATTAAATATGACAAGTCTTTTCCTAAATTTGTGAATTTCATCCAAATAATTAATAATGAATATACTATTGAATTTTCATCAGCACATCTTGATGAACTTACTCATATTACTGATAGTCATACAGATGACTTATTTACTTTATAAGACATCATATATGAAGTTGTGAAAAGAATTAAAACAAGAGTCAATGTTGACCATCTCAAATAATTGCTTGATTAATAAATTTAGCATTCAATTACCACTAAACTTTATTAAATTAGTTAATCTCCTACTTTAATCTATTTGTTATAGCATAATGAGAGGATAATATTTATTTTAATTGCTGTATGCAATCAAGAGTAGATTCCCTTACCTTGCTTCATCAATTGTTTATACTTGACTGGAGATTAGATGAAATTGAGAATAGATTAAAATCTAGAAAGAACTATATTGTCTATTGTTTAAGTAAAGAAAGTGGCTGAAGAATTAGGATACAATAATGTATAGTTAGCAGAATAAGGACTTCTAGAATTAAAATTACAATATTATAAACAATATTTAGAAATACCTGAGTAAGATTTGATTGATTCAACATTATCAATTATGGTGATGAAAGGAATTGAAGTCAATTAAATTTAAATAAGGAATTTGTTGACACAAACCTAAAAAATTTAGAATTCTCCTTAAATAAATAGATTGAAAGCTCTATTTAATTAATTATTAGAGACCTCATAATAAATGACTGAAAGAAGATAATAAAATAGAAATCATAAAGTTAATATTGTTATCGTATTAAAGGAAGTAATAACAAAAATGATAAAGGATAAAACAGGATTTCCATAAATAATAAATTTGATGAAATTAAGAAATGGAAATCTTAAATTTGATACTACTGATTTAGTATTAAGAAAATATTTTTAATACATTTAAAAACCACTTGTTGACCTTTATAGTGTAACCAGTTTCACTCAATTAAACAATTTTTGCAGAACATCTGTTTTAAATTAAACAGTATAGTGTGAAGCTGAAATAATTAAGAAAATGCTTGAATTAGTCTACTAGGAACGTTCTAAATATTTAGTTGATTTAAAAAATATTTTTGAGGAATCGAAATAAACTAGTAATAGTTTACTTATGATACTCAGTATTTGCCAAGAGAAATCAAATAAACCTATAGAGAAAACAGATAAAAATGAGATCTTATATTAAATAAAAGTTTTAATAGAATAATTATTGTCTTATACAGAAAAAAATAAAATAATTGAACTTGATAGTGATGAAGAGTTAAAGAAATAATTAAAGATATGAAAATTATATCTCTGGTTGCTATTGATATATAATATATTTAAATATTTTATTTAGAGCAATTTATAATATAGATAAAAATCATTAATTAATTTGTTGGGAAAAGCATATGAATAAGATTGTATTAATAATTAAAATGCTGAATTATTATAGAAGGATGAATATGATTAGAATGATGGATAAATAAAGTCTATTAATTACATAAGAACAAAGACTATTTCTGCATGAAAATAATAGGGAATGTAAATGTTAGAATTTTCTAATTGCAACGGCATTTTAATGATGCCAGAATTAGAAAGGTGCTAAGATATTAATATTCATTTCCAAATGAGAGTGATGTATTGATGAGTGAAACTAATCAGCATATCTTTAGATGCAATAAAAATAAAATTGATGTTTTGTGATTAATAGATGGTGTTAAACAGTAGACATTATAATTATAACATGTAAGAGATTGTATAGAATAAGCAACTATTTTAAACAATTTTTAAGAATAAGATACCTTGAGTGTTAGTAGTAATAGAGGATCTTATTTATATACTTCTGATGATAATGTTGTTGAGAATAATTATAAATTAGTTTATAGCTATTCTCAAAACTTGTCATTGTATTCTCCTTGTTTTCTATTAATATGGTTTGGAAAAAGAAGGATATATGCTTGCTGCTTTAGAAAATAAAGAAACAAAAGTTAAATTTTAGGATTTGAATAATAAAATACTTTATAAGGAATTCAATTTGATGATTAAATATTAACAAGCAAATTAATATTTTAGAGAGAATTCTAAAACTAATAATTAGTATTATTATTAGGCTTTAAAATTTATTAAGAATGATTATTTTATTATATAATAATGATGATGATGAGACATTTATTAACTTATACTTTTTAGTTCTAAATTAATTCTTATTTCAATACATTAGGAAAAATTGATTCCTCTTTCTGTTAATCAGGAAAATAATTAATTAGGTGCTTAAAACAGCCTAATCCTATAGTTCAATTCAATTAAACAGTCTCTGATCAAAAATAATATCAATAATTTTACTAATCTTCATTTAATTTCTGTAATTGTTAAAAAATGACAGATAGTTTCTTTAACATTAATTTATTTAATTAATTACTAATTAAATTATGAATCATTGGTTTTAAGTCTTTGCAGTTGAAATTTAATGAATGTTTATAATCATATTCTTTTCTATATAAGTACATCTAACCTAAAAATGGAATATAATTTCAAAAAGTATAAATAATTTTCAAATTTATTGACTCTAAGTCAACATCTAATGTGATCTAATTACTAATATCTTTAAATCATAAAATCACTACATAATTATAAGATTTTAGTAAATTGTTTTAAAACTTTCTGCTCTTATTAATTAAATGATGAAGAGTATATTTATCAAGATTTTGATATTTTTATGTAATTTGGTTTTTGAAGTTCATAAAGACTTTTCATAAAAATAAGATAGAATAATTAAATTATATTTATATTTTTACATAATATTTTAATAATTGATTATAAAATATTTAAAATAATAATTGGTTGATAATTGAATATTTGAATACTGAATCAGAACATAAGCATGACGATGAATCCAATAATGGCCAAAATGTATCCACTGCTACTTGATCCAGAGCATTCTGAACAGGCACTTCCATCCCAATAATAATAACCTGAAGTTTTATCAAAACAATTAGATGATGTTAAAGCACTAACATCGGCAGCATCTGCACAAACACTAGTAGAAGTATTCCAACTACAAATATTCACACCTGAGAAATCGTCCAAGTTTACTGTAATACAAGTT
>JPFL01000003.1:406713-506718 GCA_000733385.1 Paramecium biaurelia
AGTCTTCATTTTAATATCTTAATTTTAGTATTAAAATTCTAATTTTAATTATAATTGTTTATAAAGTGCTACAGGTAAATCACTTTTACAATTTAAAATATTAAATATTTTATCATTACATTTTGAATTTGCTTTCATAAGCAAAATATATTGCAAAAAATTGATTTTTATTTTTATTTTTTTAAAAGTTCCTGCTGCAAATTTAGCTAAAAATCTCTAATGAAGCTATTGAATAATCCATTATAGCATTCTTATTTATAATCCTCAATATTTTCTTGTTTTATTATATCCTTGATAATTATGTCACAATGATGTTTTTAGTTTAGATTTTGATTTCTTAATGATAAAATACAGAGCATTTAGTGTAATTGAAATAGTAGTATCGAGGTACCTGTTTGCTCCATTATAGAAGAACCTTTAAAATTAATGTAGAGTTTATTCTATATTTGTTTACCTCAATTTATATATATAGTAATTTTATAGAATGCCAACTTCACACTTGTATATCTTCAAAATCACAAAAAAGGAAGTGTAAATCAAGAGAGTATTTATTTCCTTCAACTAGTTATTAGGTATCGATCAATTATAAGAGATTCTTTAGATTTTAAGTTACAATTAATTTTTTGGCGGTTTCAGTTAGAGCAAATCCTATAGCAATAGGAGATTTGCTTAGGTCATACTCATTCTTTTTTTTTAATTGTTACCTATAAATCAATCTAATGGAAAGACAAAATATAAATGAGGCTAAGATATATTAGAGTCTCAAAATAATATTTTCTAAGTTTATGTGAAGAAACCAAGAATCAAGAGAAATATTATAGCATGTTTTATAAGAGATTTGGAATAAAAATATGAAAAATAATCTCCTAACTGTATTATTTCATTATATATATAATTACAAGAAATTCAATATTATATATTATTAGGTTCTATAGAAATTTTTAGAAGAAATCTATTAAAAATATTCGGCTTGTAAGTTCAATCCGTTCATTGTATAAACTAATTAACTTGATTATTAATATGATTGGAAAAACATTTAATTTTGAAGTGAAACTTTTGAGTATAAGTTTTACCTTTTCTTTCATATGAGATTGGAATTAATAGATAGAAACAACATAAATTTGAATGATAAGTGTTTTTATCATTGAACAAAAATTGTATAATGTTATCAATTAATTTATATTAATAATTAATTATTATCCGTTATTAATAAGGAAGATTTATTACATAATTATTATGATTATTAATTAATTAATTAATTAATTATATTTTGATAAAATATTATAATCTCATACGCTTTCCTTAATTTTGATTATGGTTCTGAATCATGGGTATATTCTAAACATGATCAATTAAATATACTTAACAAATATAATATTGATTTTTTTCCCTTTCTAATATACCCTGAGATATTTATTCTCATAAATATTAGTAATGTATTTATTTTAATTATATTTAATAAAACATATAATAAATTGATTATGGAAAAGAGATTTATATCAATTATATTAATTTATGTATCAAAAACATGTTAAGCAGTTGGTCTATTATAAGGATTTAGATTCATCATTTAGATTAATAAGTTAAACTCTATGGAATGGTTGTGATATAATTCTGGAAGTAATATCGAATCTCTAGTCAGATATGATATTAACCTTTTTACAATTAATTAAAATATTACTTAAATTTTTCAGATTAGGGTGGTTTTAATTTTCCATAACATTTCAAATAGAATAATACCCAAAACATAGATATCAGAGGCTTTACCATTTTAATCACTTTTGACTTCTTGTGCTCTATACATTAGAGTCCAAACAATATTTATGTATTCATAATTTATTTATGATACCTTATCCTCATCAATGGAATATTTTTTCTCATCTTTCATAATTCTAGATTTCCAATTTAACTTCATTCTTTGAATTAATAAATATATTATAAGGTTTAGTATATTAATACTATAATATACTTTTAATAATGTCTATAAATGATTATTAATTTTGCATATAAATAACTCTTTCTATTATTTATTTTAAGTTATTCTATCTAACTTTACAATAAAATCTTTTAATGTAAATTATTAATAATATATAAAAAAAATAGGAATTTGTTTCTTTATTTTTGTTTTTTTAATTTTTAAGTAAAATTTCTGATTAATAAATGCTGTTTAAGTTTATTAAATATCACTTTAGGCTAACATTTTATATGTATATATTGAAAATTGTAAGTTAACTCTTAAATTATACTCTACTTAATCAATATATATTATGATAATAATAATATAATTGTATTATCTAATTTTTTGTTTCTTATGCATTAATTATGATATAATATAGACGGTAGAGTATTACTTTGAGACAAATTTAATTTGAATAATTGATATAAACAAAGAACTTTATGTATAATAAATTTTAATAATAATTTTTTCATTCTAACGAGAATAGATAGACATTAATAATTGAGTATAATTTGTCAGAACTGTAACTATATATAACTACATTTTAATTTTTAATATAAAGTTTAAAAAATAACCTAATACATAAACACTTAGTATATTAAATTCATTAATTTGATGGTACATCTTGAATAAATATGTTTGAAATAATCTATTTTTCACTTTAGAGATACACTTCATTAACTATTTACTTTTTGACCTAATTGATCCTTGTCGAACTAATTTTAGATTCTCTGGTAGTTATTCCTTCTTCCTTGTTCATTTTTCTTTCAACTTAAAGAGGAACATTTATAAAACATAGATCCTTCTTAGATTTTAGTTTTGTAGAGGTACAACCCATATATTATAAAATAATTTATGTTTTTTCAAGTTATTTTTATTTTCATAAAGAATTCAATTAATTACAAATTTATTTTATCGATTAAATTGTTTTATTTTTCAAACAAAAGAAATTGTAGTAGTTTATATATATTGTCTTATTTACTAAAATTAAAGAGATTTTATATAAGCAAATTATAAATAATAATGATTAAAATCTCCCAATAATATTTTGTATTAAATATTTTTTTGATGATTACATTTTGATTTGGTTTACTTGAAAATTATGAAAATTAATTAATAATCTACGATCTATGGTAATTTAATAAAGATATCTAAGTTTTATTAAAAAAATGTAATTAATTTGGTTATATAAATAAAACCTTTGATTCATTAAGGCAAATGCTAATATGGATTATAAAAGAGGAATCTTTAATTATGCAACATAAATGTTTTCAGTATTTGTTATGAGATAATTATAAAATTATTGTATTAGATATAATGTAGTAATAACTGAAGATAACGTAAAAAGTAAGGAAACTTCAGATGAAGGTATACTTATTCTTAAAGACAATGAATTATTTGTTCTTTAAATTTAGTATATAGCTTGATTGAATGATTTTTAGAAGAAGATTATATTAAAAAGAGATGACTTTTAAAATTCATGTTTTAAACAATCCAATTTGTATTAAAGTTTAGAAAACTTGATTAATGGATTCTATATAAATTTTAGGATATAGAATTCACAATCATATTTGTCTATTTCAATTATATAGAGCCATAGAGGGATATATATTATATAAGAATATTAAAGTCATTATGAAGTTGTAATTGATGCTTTATCTTCATCTTTATTAATCTATGGAATTTATCTTATTCTTCTCACTTTGAAACTATTTTCAGTCTCAATAACTTCAAAATTTGGATGTAAAGGTCCGAAACAATATAGTATTTCATGATTTTTAAGTACTTCATATCTATGTTTCTCTAACACTTTTCTTATATAATCTCTTAAAAATTTTCTACATTGTTAATAACTTTTAGTTTGAATGAATTAGGATTGATATTGAAAGAATACTTTGTCTTTCTTAATTTTTTTATTTCTTTTCATGAATCTTTTGAATTTTACTATCTCTGACTCTTACCATTCTTTAGTATACTCTTTCTGAAACTATATTTAATGGTTTTGAGATTGAAAAATTCCTATTAATTCTTCATATGTAACAAAGCTGAGGGAAGACATTTTAATTTATTTATTTATAAATGAAATTATTACTTAGATAAGTTTTATGATGAATACTAATATAAAGTGTAAATATAGATAATTATATATTTACATATTCTAAAATCAATATTTATTAGAATTAAGAATATATATAATAGATATTAACAATAATTCTTGGAATTTGATTATTTAAATCATAATATTGTAATATTTCCATTGTTTAGACCATTATGTTCTCCAACAATATGAGTATCTGTATAAGGAACTATTGGCTCTTTAAAATTGGGATTTTTTTATTATGCCTATTTAGTCAGATTTTTCCACTAATTATTTAATGAAAAATAATACTTTTTCTTCAATTTTTTGTCTGTCTTTCTTTTGATTCTTGGCATCTTAAATAATATACAAAAATTTTGGATCTTTGTTATTCAAGGCTTTATCAAATGCTTGGTAATCTATTTCTTTAAGAATTGTTTTTAAAGCATTCAAAGATTCTTATAAAACTTTATGCCAATGAGTATCTGCAATTTGAGCAATCACTGGAACCAAAAGAGGAAATGTAAATGGTTTGTAGCTCTTTAGAATAGTGAGGAAATAATCATTTTCAAAAAAACACATAGCTCTATCAGCCACTTATAAATGTGGTCCTGCTATACATTTAATTAACCTTTTAAATAATTTTGGAATCAAAGGTTCTAATTTTGATATTTCACAAACTTCTAACACTTCTAAGAGTTCATTAAGAAACATAACTTCTTTAGCTGAATTGGCAAATGGCCAATATCTTAAGAGTCCTTCTACTAAGAATGTTGCTAAAGTTGGATCTTTAGATAGAAAGAGCATTGAGCATCTTAATAATTGTTCATGATAAAACTAACAAGTTTAAACTTTATGTAGAGGGATAATAACAGTTTTAAAGAAAATAACATGTTCTTCCCTTAATGGAACAGCAAATCCACTAATAATACTTGCTAAGATATCTAAGAGTTCGGCTGCACCATTAAATTTGTAAGTTTCATGAATTAAAGTATAGAAGCAATCATTTATAGCTTTTCTAATCATTTTTCTTCTAGGTACCAATTTAGCATAAAGTCTATGCAAAATATTTTTCAGATATTCTCTTTCTCTAGGTTCTTCTGAATCAAATAATTCTAGGAATTCTTGAATAAAAGAATGAGTAATGAAAATCTATTAAATAATATAAAAAAAAAAATACTTTGAGAGATTTAACATCAGGCTATTCATTAACAATTAATTGTAAGAAGTATTCATACACAGGTTATAAATGAGTCCAAGCAGGGTCAATGAGTTACTATTTTATAAAAGAAAATAATTTACATCATCATCCTCCATACCAATTTCTCCATTAGTAGCTGTTTTCTTTAAAATAGGCAAAGGCCTAAAAATATTCTTTTCAATCATTTCTACAATCAAATCTAAATGTGGAACAACCAAATTAGCAACAAAATTAGGTTCTTTTAATAAATCAAATAATTCCTATAAGTATTATGAACGTTCCTATTTTTCTTTAATATTTTTTGTGTCATCATTAAAATCATAAGGTTAAGAACAAAAATGAATTTTTTTTAAGAATTAATCTCTAATTTCTTTGGGTACATGTTTTGGATCTGTTACTCTGGCCATATTTTGAATCATTTATGGAGGAGCCTTATAAATAATATAAGTTATTACTCTTGTTTATTAAGTGTTTGTATTTGGTTAAATTTGGGATCTTCCTGGTGCAGCTTATTTTGAATTAGCAGTCCTATTTTACATTATTTTTATTTTTGATTTTGATAAAGATGTGATTTTGAATATATATATATATTAGATGATTTAATAATAAGAAAGAGATGTCTTTTCATTTACACCAATCCTTTAATCAACTTCATTAGATGAAAATCAATTACCATCTTATTCAACATACACTTATGATTTATATGAGAAAAAATTTAGAAGGATATCTAAGTTTGTCAATTTTGATTAATTGAATTATGTTCCATTTTATTCAGCATAGGTTAAAAATTCAAACACAAACGATTTCTTAATTAGTGGTGGAGCTGTTTTATAGTAGGACAATTAAGATTAATATTTTTCAACAAATTTTTGCATGAAAATAACAATAAATACAGATAGTATATTAATATCATCTTTTGATTCTATTTAATAACAATAAATATTACCATCATTGATATATGCAAGACATAATCATAAGATATTTGAATTAATAGATAATGATAAAAGAGTTTTTATAGTTGTAGGTGGTTAATATGTAAATTGTAATGAATTTGGTGTTTTGAATTCTTGTGAAATGTTAATTGAAGGATCAAATGAATGGGTAGAAATAGCACCCTTATAAAAAAATAGAACTGGATTTTCAGGATTTGTATAAAATAATAAAATTTATATATTTTGTGGAATATCTGGCTTTAATGAGAAAAAACATGAAGTAATTCCACTTACATAAATTGAAGTCTACAATCTACAATAAAATCAATGGGAATAAATTAAATATAAATGTCCTTTAGGAATTACAATAGGTTTAGATTGTCTTTGTTTACCTATTAATGATACAAAAGTATTAATTTTAGGTGGATCAAAAGAATAAAGTGGTGATTAGATAATGATTATGGATTAGGATAAAAAAGTATTATCAAAACACACATAAAAATTGTCCATTCCTAAAGCCAAATGTTATGGAAGGTTCTCTAGAAATATTTTAACAAAGAAAATCATACGAGAAGAAAGTATTTTATATTAGATAATATTAGATAAAGAAATCATACAAGAGGAATCAAAAAATTTGATAATAATTTTAGGTGGAAGTAGTTACCAATTAGATCTAGAGATTTATTAATTATTAGATGAAGATAACCTATAAATAAAATTACTCTAAAAATATGATTTTGGTGATATATTAGATTAAGATTATGAAATTAATGGGCTTCCTCCTAAAACTTCATGGAATTTTGTATTTTAGAGCTTACCAATTTTATCAGAATGATAAATATAAATTAAATATTGATTTTAATAAGAAATGATATGTTCTGCATTTAAAATAAATAACATAATTTCATTGTTCATCCTCTTAGGCAGCATAAGGATCTTTTCTATAATATACTTTAATTTTCTTAGCAGTTGTTTTTCTTTCCTAGGCTATAAAGGTAATACATAAATATCATACTAAATCTATAGTTGCCATGTGGAAAAATTTCATTATTATGATATAAATTGTAGAAAAATAAAAGTTAAGAACTTGGAGCTTTGAATGGCCTTTCAAAAACGTACCAAGAGTTTCTTTCAGTACAATCTGGGTATGTGAAAGATCCTGCATATAAATAATATGGTTAGATAGAAAATGCTGAAGTTATTAATTCACCTAAATCCAAGATAAAGTCTGTCTTCTCATAATTATCGATCACCTTTGATTAATATTACTGATTAATACTGATTATAAGAATGGATGTTTTGGGGCAGTGTCATCTTGAATAAAAAATACAGAGACTGTTGATCTATTTGAAATTGTTGCAAAGAGCATAGTATGTTGGATTTAAACTTCTAAATTATATTAGACTCCATTCAATTTATGTTCAGCTTCACTTCTAAAGAATATGATTTTTCCACCATAAGCAACACTTTCTGACCAAGAATTAACAGTGTATAATGGTCCAAAGTTATCTGTGTCATTAGCTGGTATTATTCTATGAGTTGTATAGTTTTTTGTAATTCTCACTTTTGTTGGTTTGTATTTTGGGAAAAAGTACATATCGTCTTCCTAAATTAATGATGATTGTATATTCTACATTAGTGTTAGTATAATTATTATCTAAGTTGATGGGGGACTATAATGATTTTCCAAAGCAATATTCATGTATATCTGGCCAGTCTCTACCATTCTAAGTGTAATCATAGTCATCACTACCATAAACAGCTTATATGCTTAGTATTAATATAGATAAAATCATGAATTAAATAATAATATTATTTTATTAGGATTTGTCATTAATAATTTTTATATAGGAATTTCAAAAAAATCTGAATTTAATTTGGGAACTAAAAGGGTATTCTATAATTTAAGAAAAATGTTAAAATATATTATAAAACATTGTTCAAAATATGATGCATTCCTTGCATTACTAACATCGTTATTAATTATTACTTGGCTTGCTGTATTCTTATATGTATCTTTACATAAATTCTATATATTTAGGCCAAATTGTATCCCCTATAAATAGTATTTAAATTTACTATAAGATTTAATTTCTACAATATTTATTAATTATTTAGCAGCCATAGACAATTCACCTGCTAATTAAATACTGGCATCAATCAAATCAAAATATCTGTGATATAAATCAATTATATCTCTATCAGTATAAGTTTATTGTTTCTTGGCAATTTCATATAATGCATTTGTTTTTTATAGATAATCAAATGCAAGGATCTATCTTCCTGCTTTAATAAAGATAGATTTACCCTACACTACCCTTGAGAACAAAGCAAGCCTTTTCCATTCTTTTTTAATCAAGCAATTACACAGCTAAGTATAATTCTTGTAGTTATTTTTCAAATGTCATGTTGATAAATTTGGAAATGATTGATACATATATTTCTTCACTTCCATATTCAATCTTCCCTTGTTCATAATTTATGGTTTTATAATCCATTTAATAAAAAATATATTTATTATTTATTTATCATAGTCGATCTAAAATTTAATTTATAATTTCTAACGATAATATAAACATTAGCTTATTAATAAATATGAGTTGGATTACTATAAGTAGTTAAAATAAAGGTCCTGGAGGTCGATGGGGACACACCAGTGTTGCATTAGATGATAAATTATATATTTTTGGAGGATATGGTATAAAATTAGAAATATGATTAAGATGGCAATTATCTAAATGATTTTTATTCTTATGATTTTGACAACAACTTATGGCAAATACTATTATAAAATGGTTAGGTACCAGAACCCAGATCAAATCATATCATGTTTATTAATAATGGAACTATATATATTTAAGGTGGTGGTGGTACATCTAAATCTCGATTTGGAGATCTCTATTCATTTAATAATAAAACTTGGATGAAATAAAAAATTAATTTAATACCTAGAACTTATCATACAGGTTGTGTTGGAGATAATAAATTATTTATATTTGGAGGAGAATCTGGTAGAGATTTAGATGATTTAGAAATTGTTGATTTAAATACCATTACACAATATACTGTGAAAGTTGAATGTTTGGTTAAACCAGAACCTAGACGTTTTGCAACACTTTAATATTACAATAATTAATTAATATTAATTGGAGGATGCACTTAATCTTATATTAATACTCCTTCAATTTATATTGCAAATTTTAAAGAAAAAGATAATAATATAAGTATTACTTGGTCTTAACTTTCAATTTAATTTTCTAAATGGGGATAATCTTGTATACAATTTGATGATTTATTTTATATATTTGGAGGAAGAGATGATAAGGATTCTGATGAACTATATTCTTTTGATTTATAAAGTAGTAAAATTTAAATCATTAAAAATGATAATAAAGTTAAAGCAAGAAGAAAACATAGTGCCTCAATAATTGGTAATTCTTTAGTTATTTATGGTGGTTTCAATGGAAAATATTAAAATGATTTATGCTTTTATGAATTACCACTTATTAGTTCTGTGCCTCTTTCTGTTGAATTACCATCTAAACCTTACTAAGAAATATCATAATATTAATTTGAAAACTACTTTTAATTTGAAAATGAAGTTCATTTTTATAAAGAATAATATGATTGTTTAATTTAGACAGATGAAAAATGTTTTGGTGTCAATAAAGCTGTTCTTATCAACACTTCAGGATACTTTAGAGAATTATTTTGTGGAGATTATGCAGAGGGTTAATTATTATAATTAGACTTGTCTTTTGTAGATCATATAGCTCTTGGTATAGTTTTGATTTTCTCATATGAGAATAATTTGACACTTCCAATTTTAAATAAAGAAGAACTTTTCAGACTTTTAGAATTATGTGATTATTTAGATATGATGTAATTAAAAGAGAAAATATAATATTATATTGCTTAAACTGTAGATAAAAATACAATTTAAGAAATATACAAACTTTCTGTTGAACATTAAAATAATTAGTTATAGCATTTTTGTGCATTTAAAGTTTCAAAATTAAAAATGCCATTGCAAGAAATTGACAATTTATAAAGTTAATAAGTAAATAACATGAAAAAAATAAGAAAATTATCAATTGTCAATGAATTATGATTAATTTATATTTTCTTCTATTAGATTTATAATTTAATTTATTTATGGAGAATTCTTGGAAATTAATAACAGCAAATTCTTATTATGATTCAGAGTCAAATTTAGTGAAATACTTTACAAAAGGATTAGGAATTGATCTATAAATTGTTAATGTTGAATATTTCTTTCTTTTTAAATAAGGAAATCTACCTCTATTAATTATTGGACCAAAAGTGCTTTAAAAAGGAGAAATTTCTAAGTTTATTGTGAATGTATTCAACAATTTATATGAAAGGAATATTTGAAAAATTGTCAATAGAATTATGAACAGTATTTCAATCTATTTGATAATTGCTATTAAATGCTTGAAATTATAGATTATTTTATGTGGGCTGCTCCTTCTAATATTTTATACTAATATAAGGATTAATATAGTTTCTTTAATGCAATTAATAAATATCATCAATGTTATTTCTTAATCAATCAAAAGAAGAGATTTAAGAAACTCAAATATCTTGATCTTAACAATGTTAATAATAAAGCAAAGATTCATCTTACAATTATTTAACATTGGATAAAAATGCAACATGAATAATAGCAACCTGTTAATATATTTTACATTTTTTGTTATGTTGTGTTAAAATCAATTGTTTTCAATATCAGATATTCTTTATTAGTATTATATTTATTATATCATAGTATAATCAAATACTTAAATCTGAGTTGAAAGATTTAATTCAATAAATGACTTTGAAATTAGACTAAGAATTTTAACTTGAACCTATATAAGGAATCAAAGATTCTGTTGCTATATATAATTAACAATTAGACAAGCTATTATAGATGAATTAAGATTAAAGACAAAAAAGGAATTCTCACTAACTTATTCTTCAAATTATATCATTATCATTATTTACTTATGTGTTAATTACAAATGACTTCAAATGAGTTGTAATAAATATTTATAATAATTTTAATGATGTAAATTTATTCTTAATTACTATGGTTTAACTAGATGCAAATGTTAAACTTTTAGCTTGTATCAAATCATCTCTTCTAACTTCTTGATGCAGGTTTGAATAAACTCTTAACAGATTATTTTTTAAAAGGATACAACTAAATTTGCAAATGATGATATTATAAAACCTTCTTTTCAAATTTAATTTAAATATATATCAGAAAGGATTAGATATAATATAATCATAACTTAAATAATAAGAAATAATGGATTATATTCTTCTTTTTCTGAATGTATAAATTTGATTTTCTCTTTAAAAACTCATTAAATTTACAATTATATTTTTCAGCATAGACAAAATAGTACTGAGAACTTCAACAATCAAACTTAAATCAAGTTGATGAATGAAGGATATCATATGGTTATAGCAAAGAAACAGAAATACAAATGTAAAAAACATTAAAAGAGGATTTGACATATTGTGTCACTAAAGTAATTGGAAAAGTGAGGATTGATGTTTACCTTCCTTAATAGTTGCTTGCTATATTGATATTAAAATTCATCCATAAACCTTTTTATTTTTGACTTTCATTTTTATATTGTAATTTTAAACCTAACAAAAAACTAATTCATATAAATTTAGTCTTGCAGATAAAATTTAGGCTGTATTTTTGTTTGAATAAGGGGTTATATCATTTTGCAAATTCTCTTAAAAAAGCCTGAATTAATTCAGTTAATTTTGCCTCTGGTCTAATGTCTTAGAAAATAATTTTTCATTTTCCCTTAAATATAACTTTAGCATAGCAACATTTACTAAAAAATTTATTAGTAATCATTCTATAATATTAAAGTATGAATAAAAGAAGTATGATAAATAAATTATAAACAAAAATTTTATTTTTTCTATTGCTTACTATAATTATAATTTAATTAAAATATGTCTTAACTCTGATGTAATTTTTTATTTCTAAAATATTCATAAAGTTATACTTTTTTCTAAGTTGATTATCTAAAATTCCTTTATCAACAAATTAAACAGCTATCATCAGAATAAAACCAAGCAAATTTAAAATATACTATGTTCTAAGACTTACATGGAAAATTTGGAATTTACAATGATCAATTTAAGAAGTTTATTTCTAATATTTTAGAACTAAATTAAATCAAAAAATCGTTTTTTTTAACTAATTTGATAAAGTTTAAATTAATTGATCTAAAAATATTCGGATATTCTGATTTAAGAATAGAATCTAGATAACTTTTAAATCAGAATATTCTATGAAAATATGCTATAGTATAACACTGAACCTCCTAAATGTTAAAGAATAGAAATTATAAAAAACCTTTCTTTATAGAACCTTTGATAAATATTTAATATCCACCAAATTTCTTTTGTTATTCTAATCATTTAAATAAACACAGGATCTTCATGTTGCATTTCGATACTTAAAAAGTTGCATTACATTAAATTAATTTGCTTTTAAAGTTTATATGTAAAAAACCAACAATTGTAAAAATTTTAGGGGAAATCAAATTTTATATCTTTTTTAAAAAATTGGTTTTGTTTGTTTATATCAAAAAAGGATTTATTGAAAACTATTAAATAATTGTGATAAAATTGTCTTAACAAATGCTATAATTTAATTAAAATTGTCCAATCACAACTTATTATTCATTATATTATATTAATCAAAATGTGATCAAAAATGTCCCAAAGCCATTCTTATTAATATATAAAAGAATAATTTAAATATATTATATATTTTTATAATTGATTATAAAAAAGATTTAAAAAAAAATTGGTTGATAAATTTAATATTTTAATACTGAATCAGAACATAAGCATGGCGATTAATCCAATAAAGGCCAAAATGTATCCATTGCTACTTGATCCTGAGCATTCTGAACAGGCACTTCCATCCCAAGTATAAAAGCCATATGTTTTATCATAACAATTAGCTGATGTTAAAGCTTTAACATCAGTAGCATCTGCACATTTACTAGTAGCAGTATCATAACTACAAATATTAATACCAGAGCCATCTTCCAATACCACTGCAACACAAGCCTCAGCAGTTGTCAAATCAGCGCATGCATATGCAGCACATTTACTATCTGTAGTCCATTTACAATAACCCTATTTAGTATCACATATGTCTTTATCTGTGATTACGGAGCATTTTGAAACATCAACTGAAGCACAGGCACTAGCCTTATACCAGCACATAGTTGTTTCACTTGGTTTCTTGCCGTTACAATCTGCAGAATTTGTATAACTTGTGCATGTGATTGTGTTTGTTTTGCATGGAAACTTTCCGTCTGTACCAGCAGTTCCTGCAACACAGGTTGGGTTTTTTAAACTGCATTAGTCAGCTGAAGCAACAGTGTAATCTGCACAAGCAGTAAATGCGGCACATTTTGAAGTTGTATCAGTCCATGCGCATGTGGATTAAGCATCACATGTTGCTTGAGTAGTGTAGGTGGTGCAATCAACTGTTTTAGCTGCACAAGTAGAATCGGTTGATGACCAAGTACAATCATCTTTATTACAATCAGCTGATGTAACAAGTTCTGTACAATCACAAGGTTTTGTGGCAGTCAAGGCGTGGACTGAAAGAGATATCATAGCTATGAGCAATATTTAAGTCTTCATTTTAATATCTTAATTTTAGTATTAAAAATTCAATTTTAATTATAATTGTTTATAAAGTGCTACAGGTAAATCACTTTTACAAATTAAAAAAATTAAAATATATTTATCAGTACTTTTTGAATTTTCATTCAAAAGCAAAATAAATTGCATAAAATTGATTTTTTTTTTTATTTTTTTAAAAGTTCCTTCATCAAATTTGCTAAAAGACTCTAGTGAAGCAATTGAATAATCCATTATAGCTATCTTATTTATAATCCTCATTATAAATTATATTCATGATATTCATCTCACAATTGTGTTTTTGGTTTTCATTTTTATTCCTTTACGTTAAAATATAGAACATTTAGGTTGATTGAAATAGTATTTACCATGATGTCCATCATAGTAGACCTTTAAATTTACGAAGAGTTTATTCTATATATTATTTCATACAATTTATATATATAATATATTATAGAATGCCTGCTTCACACTTTTATATCTTTAAAATCAGGAAAATAAATGTGTAAATCAAGATAGTCTTATTAAATATACTCCTCAAACTATTTTATTAGGTTTTGACCAACTATAAAAAATTCTTTTGATTTTAAGTTAAAATTAGTTTTGGTTGGTTCTGTTGGAGCAAATCCCTCAGAAGTAGGTAGGGCTTTTTCTAAAGTTACCTAAAATATCGATTTTGTCAAAAATATACTTTTTTTTTTTAAATGATATGTGTAAATCAACCTACTAGAATGTCAAAATAAAAAAGAGGCTAGGCTATATTAGTGGCTGAAATAATATTGCCCAATTTATGTAAAGAAACAAAGAATCAAAAGATAGGTTAAAGCATGTATTATTAGATATATGGTGTAAAAATATGAAGAATAATATCCTAACTGTTTTATTCTATTTTATATATAATTATAATAAATTCAATTTATATTTATTAAATATTCATTTATTAAATTCTAGAGAAATATTTAGAAGACAGTCTATCAAACATCTTCTGATAAAATGGTCAATATATTCATTGTATAAATAAGATAATATGATTGTAAATAAACTAATTTTGAAGTGAAACTTTTGAATATCAATTTTAGCGTTTTCTTCCATATTTAGTAATTAAAAGAATGAGATTAATAGACAGAAAACAACATAAATTTAATTTATTGTTATTGGGATTTATTAGTATTAACAAATTGTTTATGGCATAATTATTATGAATATGAAAATTATTATTTAATTTACGATATTTTAATAAAATTATTTTGATAAAAATATCAGAAATCTCTTACCCTTTCCAAAATTTTGATTATACTTAAAAATTATAATTAAACTCTTAAATGATATAGTTAGGATGTATTCTAAATATGAGAAATTATTGCCATATAAATATTATTATTGTATTTTTTTGATCATATTTATTAAAAACATATTCTAAAATTGAAATTGAGGAGATTTATAATAGTGTTATCAATTTAATTAATTGAGTATATCGAAAACATGTTAAGAAGTTGGTTTAATATCAGGATTTGGATTCACCATTTAGATTAATAAGTTAGATTCTATGGGATAGTAGTTATATAATTCTGGAAGTAATATCGAATCTCTAGTCAGATATGATATTAACCTTTTACAATTAATTAAAATATTACTTAAACTATTCAGAATTGGTTTAATTTTCCATAATATTTCAAATTGAATAATATCCAAAGCAAATATATCAGAAGCTTAACCATTGTAATCACTTTTGACTTCTTGTGTTATATACATTAGAGTTCAAACATTATTTATGTATTCATAATTTATTGAATATACCTTATCCTCATCAATGGAATAAATTTTTTATTTCATAATTCTAAATTTCCAATTTTAACTTCATTTTACAAATAATATACTTTAAATAATCCTTATGAAAGAATATTAATTGCGCATATAATAACTACTTCTATTTTTTTATCTATCTTTTTAAACCAGGAATACTATACAATTTGATTTCCAAAAGTGATTTATTATTAAATTTGATGTAATTTATTTCTTTATCATTAGATTTATTAGAATTTATAAAATTTATATCAATACTAAATGAGAGATAATAGTTTCAAGTAGAATGATATACCATACCCTTTTATTATATATAAAAAAATATTTAGTCTATATGTGAATTAAATATCTAAGAAATAATTTAAATATCTTTAAATATGGGATAAGGATCAACTAAATTTTACGCAGTGCCTGTAGGAGAGAAGAAAGATGGAGAAAGTCATGTCTATAGAAATCCAAATAATACAGAGAAGCTTCTAGATAACTTTGAAGGAGAAACAACAGTTTAAGGAATTTTCTTAAGATCTTGTCGTAAATTCCCTAACAATAGATGCTTGGGCAAGCAAGTAGTGACTGGATAGAATAGTAGACATTACGTTTACAAAACTTATATTGAAGTCAGAAATATTGCAGAGTAAAATCTTAAATAGAACTTAGATAATTTGGGTCAGGTATAAAGAATTTGAACTTGATTCCAAATCCAGTAGTATATGATGGATAAGAATTAAGAATGATAGGAATATTCTCAAAGAACAGAGAAGAATGGCTACTCTTAGATATAACGAATACATTGTATGGAAATACAATGATTCCTTTATATGATACTTTGGGGTTGGAGAGCATTCCTTACATTTTAGAACACACTTAGATGAGCACAATATTCATTTCAAATACAAGTGTTGATACTCTTTTAAAAGTTAAAGAGTATCATGCTCTTAAAAATGTTGTCACATTTGATGAATTATCTTAGGATATAGTGTAAAAAGTAATAGTAATTAATATTAAACTAGTTTAGTGAAAAAGGGATAAAGGTATTAAACTATGAAGAAGTGTTAAATGCTGGAAAGGAGAAAATACATCCATTTGCAGAAGTACATGGAAATGATATCTTCACATTCAGTTATACATCAGGTACAACAGGAATGCCAAAAGGTGTCATGTTACGACATTTAAACTTTGTTACAGTAGCAGGTGGAGTAGTTTATTAAGGAATTTAACTTTATCCAAGTGATGTTTATTTGAGTTATCTACCATTACCTCATGTATTAGAAAGAGTTGTAGTTACAGCATTACTTGGATTTGGTTGTACAATTTGCATGTATGGTGGAGATGTATAAAAAATCAATGTTGATATATAATTGGTAAAACCAACCATTTTTGTAAGTGTTCCTAGATTGTATAGAAGATTATATAATGCAATAAAAGAAAAAGCAGATAAAGTAACAGGATATTAAAAACATTATTTGAAAAGGGATTAGCTAGCAAAATGTATTATTTATAAAATGGAGGACATGTTTAACATAAAGTTTGGGATAATTTAGTATTTAAAAAGACAAGAGAAGCATTTGGTGGTAGAGTCAGATTAATGTTATCTGGATCAGCACCAATGTCACCTGAAGTTGTAGATTTCTTAAAATGTGTTGTATGTGTACCATTCCTTGAAGGATATGGATAAACTGAAGGATGTGGTGGCTCATTTATTAGTAGAGCTGACGATCCTATTAGTGGACATGTAGGAGGTGTTTTCTCAAACATTGAATTCAAAGTTATAGATGTTCCATAAATGAATTATTTCAGTACTGATAAAGATGAATAAGGAAGACCTACTCCTAGAGGAGAAATATGTAATTAATCAATTTATATTTTTAGGTCTAAGAGGAAATGGATTATTTGCTGGATATTACAAAGAACCTGAAAAAACTAAGGAAATGATTGATGCTGATGGTTGGATGCATTCTGGAGATATTGGATTGATTAGACCTGATGGATCTTTAAAGATTATTGATAGAGTTAAAAACATTTTTAAGTTAAGTCAAGGTGAATACATTGCTCCAGAAAAAGTTGAAGGAGTATATTTGAAAGTTAAAGGCATTGCAGAAGTATTTGTATATGGAGATTCAACCAAAAGCTTTTGTGTAGGTGTTGTTGTTCCTGAAAAATAATTTGTCTTAGACTTAGCTAATACATTAGGCATCTAAGGTACATTTGAAGATTTATGTTCAAATGATAAAGTTAATAAATACTTTATTGATGAAATGGTTAAATATGTATATATAATATCTTATTCTAATAGGGTAAAACTGAAAAATTGAATGGAATGGAAAATGTTAAGAAAATTTATATTGAACCAACTTCCTTTATTGCTCATGGTTTAACAAGTAACACACTTAAGTTGATGAGACACAAGGCAAGGGAACATTTTCTCAAATAAATTGAGGCTATGTACTAAGGAAGTGAATGAGTATGAGAAAGTGAACATATTCAAAAATAAAATTATCATTATGCAGCATTTTATTTCATTATAAAATTGCATATGATCCTGTTAAACAAACTCCACATGTATCTCCAGAAGCTAGATTTATATATCCTTATTCCCCCCAATCTTATCCCCACGAATTTCTAATCTTCCAAATTCCATCTTTATTTATTCCTACTAATACTACTCCATGATTTAAATATTTTTTACAATCAGAAAATACTCCACTTTCTATTTATTAATATTATAATATATATACAATAAAATCTCCAATTTGTTGCATCCACTCCTACAGATACTGTATATTATTGTAGAGCATTTGAAATATCTTGACATCCCTCTAAATCTACATATCCAATTACTCTTTTGAATTTTCTTACAATTGTCTTGCAAATTCCATCTTATCCAATATATGGATAAATTTTTGTTTCAGCTATTCCTTTATCTATTATATAATCCAATGCAGATTCCATCCATCCACCATCACATCCAGCATTACCATAAGGACCTGCACAATCTACTAAATCTTATTCAGATAAGTCAACTATTTCATTGAATTAGATATTAGTATTAATTTCTAAAGCTCCAACAGCTGAAAATGCCCAGCAAGATCCACAATCACCCTAATCTTTAATTGCTGGAACTTTTCCTCTTTCTACCCAATCTACTGCATTTTACACAACTAAAGGTTCTTCATTTCTTTCTATGTTTTTAAGTTTTTATGGCATTTATAAATTTAAATATTTTGTAAAGAACTCTTAATCTGTTAAATCACCAAACTTATTAATTTATTACTTATAGCTATTGTTTTAAGAATTAAAATTTTCTATCTTCATAGTATTTTATTAGTATATTGAAAATCTATAAATTTATTCATTCTGGCTTGGATACCTTTTATTATAAATTTGTTGCCATTCTTAATATTTTTTAATAATTTTAAATTAAGTATCATCATCTATTTCATTTATTTTTGAAAAATAAATGCTAGCACTTAGTAATGACAAGAATCCTGCAATTAATAAACTTTTTTCCATATTAATACAATTATTTTAATAATGAACTAATTAAATCTATTTAGCATTTATCGATGTAATTATGTATCATCGAGCAAATTAGATTACACAAAAAATTGGCTATTAATCAGATTATCTACAGATTCAGTTATTTATAGCATCTTAATAATAAATTATATTTCTATAAAACCATTAATTCATACTTTTTAAAGTATAAATAAAGAGAAAAAGATTCATGCAATAGTGTCAGATAAGTATATCAATAGATTTTAATGATATAATTAATTAAACATATGAGAAATTTCCTATGCCAAAATGAGAATAATTATGATAAATAAGGAGATAAAGTTATGAGAATTTCCATATCTAAAACAACCTTGAGAGAAAATAGGAATAAAGTTGAGAATGAAAATGCTATTTTTGATGAATAATTTACATAATTTAATTAAATAATGGGAACATGTTGCGGTACGTAGAGTTAATTGTAAATTGTTATGCCAAAATTTGAACTATCTATCCTGAGTATCTACACTTAAAAAGCTATTGTAATCTAAAAGGCTTACAGATGTATATTGGGTTTAAACAATAAATAGAGTTCAAGCATCGAAAGAGAAGATCTACAGTTCCAGTATCTATAACAAACGACAGCTAGAGGAGTCATTAGGAGCCTATTGAAATTACAATTGTTCATTAGTAACCGTAAGATGAAGTTGCATAGATGGAATAGATAGAAGAAGTCCCTATTGTTATAGATCATTCTCCTCCTGATGGTGTCAAAATAGATCGAAAATAAAGTGAATACCCTGCTTAAATCAATTCTTTGATATTTCGAATTGGGAACTTTAATTATAAAGAATATTTAAAGAAGGAAAGTTAAAATTATGAAGAGGAAGAATTGAGTACAGCATTTTTAGACCCTTATTTACTTTCTGATGGAACAATATATTTAGGTTAATGGAAACTAGGTAAAAGACATGGTAAAGGGAGAGCAATTTTTTAAGATAAAAGTGTATATGAAGGATTTTGGAAAAATGACTAAATGGATGGTTATGGAAGATTAATATTTGTGAATGGAGATTATTATGAAGGAGAATTTAAGGAAAATAAAGCTAATGGGTTTGGGAAATAGGTGACTTCTTTAGGGTATTCATATGAAGGCCATTGGTTTAATGATAGATAATAAGGGGAAGGTAAAGAAAAGTTTTCAGATGGAACAAACTTCTAAGGAAAGTTTGTGGATGGAAATAAGACAGGAGTTGGCGAGTTTGTTTTTTTAGATGGATCCAAGTATTAGTTCAGATAAAACAAAGGTATAAAGGTTCAATTGTTAACAATAAATTTAATGGCAAAGGAGTGTTTAATTTTTCAGATGGTCGTAAATATGATGGATAATGGAAAGATAATTAAATGGATGGATATGGAACATTTACTTGGCCTGACGGTAGATGTTATGATGGTTATGTAAGTTTTATTATAATGATTAGTATGTGAAAGATAAAAAGCATGGATTTGGAGATTTCACATATGCAGATGGATCAATGTATAAAGGCAATTGGGTAGATGGTTAAGAACATGGACAAGGAACATTCTATTCTAAAAATGGATTATATAGAGAAGGGGAATGGATCAATGGCAAAAGAGTAAAATGGACTTCTTCATACTAAACTTCCTGAATAAAAAAGCAAATACTAATTTATTTCTTGTTTTTCTTTCATAATTTTTAATTTTTAATTATATATTTATGCCTCATATTAAGTTACCTAACTTTCGACTTGGTATTTTACCATCAGTTAGATCCTCTTATAAAATGGACAATTTGACTCCATCATAAAAATTAGATTTGGTGGCAGCTCGTATATTTGGAATTTCATTTGGCGGTAATTTAAGAAATGGAATGAAGGCTATTAAGAGATTAGATTCAGGATAAAATAGAGCTAGATAATCTAGTGTCCCAGTATGGAATCCAGCGTAATGATATATGATTAGCTAAAAGACAATGGTTTCCATTTATGACATAATGGAGAAAACTTGAATTTAATAGGAAATTAGTAGATGGTAGAAAAATGAGAATTATGATGAGAGGAGTCAAAATAGGTAGATAGAAAGGAGGTGAAAAGATCTCTATAAATATATTTATAAAAATAAACAAAAATTAGCATTATTAATTAGAAATGATATAATTTATTATTCTCATCATATTCTTATTTTTTACAAATACAATAGCAAGAATTTAATGCACTTGCAATCAAATCAAAAATTCATTTGAGTGTATGTTTAACTAGGACTGTCAATGGAAATTCAATAATTGTGAAACAAAAAATTGTGGAGAACTTTATTCCCCATCTTAATGTTTAATGAATAAGAAATGTTATTATAATGCTATGAATTAAAGTTGTTTAGAATTAACAGATTGTAGCATATTGAATGGTACATCTAATTAAGAGTGTAACTCACAATCATTATTATGTGGATTCTATAATTCAACATTAAAGCAATGTTAAAGTTTAAATAGAAAGGATTGTAATTTATATACTATAGAATCAGAATGCTAATATTATGGTTAAGGATAATTATGTTTATGGATAAATTAAAAATGTTAATTTTTGAATTGCCCTTAATTAGTATCCCAAAACGAGTGCCATATTTTTCAAGTATATTGTAGTTGGGATTTTGATAATTTAAAATGTATTCCAGCAACATGCTCTAATAAGCCTATTTCTGAGTGTTCTGTAATTTTATTAAGAGATAATAATGAAATTAATTTCTAACCCTGTCAAGTTGACTACTCTGAAGGACTGGCCAAATGTAAGAATGCTGCTTTATCTGATTTAACGGTTGTTACATGCGGTTTAAATACATTGAATTTTGCAACATGGAGTGAAAATAATTTTGATAATTACAGGTGTTAATTATGTGATGCTAATATAATTAAAATCCTGATTCTAGCATTATTAATTATGATTTAATGACAATTGATATTGTCATAATTTTAATTTATTGTTTTAAGTTATTTTTAAAATTATTATATAAATTGAGATATTTCTGATGTAATAAAGTTAATTATACTTATTTTTAATAGGTTCTATGATAGGTTTGCATAACCCATATAATTTTCAAAGTAATATCTTGTCTGATATTGACTAGAAAGAATTCATTTGAATAATAAATAAAATTTCTAAATAACACAAAAATTACTAAAAAACTATTAAGTCAATTTTACCATATATAATTAAAGCTCTAAAAAATAAATCTCAATTACTTATATAGTTTTTATCCACAAACTATATAAGTAATCTAAATTGACAATCAAATATACCAATAATGGTTAATTACTACAAAATATAGATATTCCCAATGTTTTATCCTTAATATATGGTATTAAATTATTGAAATATCATGAAGTTTAGTTCATAGTTCATAGATCTTAGATGTTTTGTTTAACAAATTAAATATAATTCCTTAATGGAATCCAAAAAAATAGAATTATTAAACCTATGAGATTTTTATTAATATAAATTAATATATTCCCTTTTTTCAATGATTTAGAATTTCACCTTCTAACGAATATCTTCTACCTCTATGTAAATCAATGAGCTCAAATCAAAGTTTATAATTCAAAAGAATGTTGGATATGGGGAATATGGGTAAATAGATGATTTTATTCTTAGGACTGTATATCAAGGTGTGAATATGCACACCAGAGAGACAGTTGCCATCAAAGAATTATGTCATCGTATAAGTGATGAAGGGGTTTGATATATTATTCTATTTAAGATAAATGCTTAGGCATTAAGAGAGATTGAAATACTCAGATCTCTTCATTGCGATTAAATAGTGTTATTTAAAGAATTAGCTTATTAAAAAAGAAAGACATATATAATAATGGAATATATGGAGGAAGATTTGTTTACTGCAATGAGAAGAGATATTTTCACTGAGGTTTAGGTCAAGTAGATTATGTTTTAAGTTTTAAAAGGCTTAGCTTATTTACATGATCTAGGTATAATACATAGAGATCTTAAACGTAAAATTGTTACTAAACTATTATAGCTAACAATATTTTACACAAAAATTTAACAATTAAACTTTGTGATTTGGGAATGGCTCAAAATTTAAAAAAATTCAAGCCTCAAACCACCAGAATATAAAATCATCAATATAGGGCTCCAGAAGTGTTCCTTGGTTTATTAAATGACTAATATTAGGTTAAAAATATTGCTCCAAAGTTGATATTTGGTCAGCAGGAGTTTTATTTATAGAACTTCTCTTTAGAAGCAATCCCTTCAAGGGATAATCTGAAGCCAATAGTTTTCAATAAATTTTAAAATTATGTGGAACTCCTACTGAAGGTAATACAATAATAATCAATTTCATAGAAACTTGGTAAGGAGTAACAACATTAAAAAATTATTCTAAATTGATAAACAATGAGAATTTTCCCAAGATCTTACATACATTGCTTGAAAGGAAAATGTCTCCCCTCTTAGTAAATCTCATAGACTAGATGTTAACTCTTGATCCTACTAAAAGGATATCTGCTTAGGTAGCTCTATAGCATTTATACTTCAAAGGTATAAATATAAATAGGTAATTATAACTTACAAAATAAGATATCTCAAAATAAATGAGATAGGAATAAAAAGAGTTAAAAAATAAACTGATACCTAAGTGCATAATTATCCAGATGGAAAAAGAATAATTGTTATTTCGAAAAAATATTGAAAAACAATTATTTATGTATTTGAGGAATATTGCTAAACTTTAGGTAAGTTAATCAAATTATTTGGCATCATTCAACTCAATTAATTCTCCTTAAATTACTAAATAGAGTAGATATTGTTATATACAATAAGATACTCATTAATAAAGTTGAATGGTAATTTCATTTAATTTAAAATAGTATTCAAAATCCTTTATTTGTTTTACTTACTCTAAAAATGCATTTTTCTTCAAAAACTAAAATGAAAATAATTTATAATATATCTAAACTACTACAATTTCTTTTGTTTGAAAAATAAAACAATTTAATCGATAAAATAAATTTGTAATTAATTGAATTCTTTATGAAAATAAAAATAACTTGAAAAAACATAAATTATTTTATAATATATGGGTTGTACATCCACAAAACTAAAATCTAAGAAGGATCTATGTTTTATAAATGTTCCTCTTTAAGCTGAAAGAAAAATGAATAAGGAAGAAGGAATAACTACCAGAGAATCTAAAATTAGTTCGACAAGGATCAATTAGGTCAAAAAGTAAATAGTTAATGAAGTGTCTCTCTAAAGTGAAAGATAGATTATTTCAAACATATTTATTCAAGATGTACCATCAAATTAATGAATTGAATATACTAAGTGTTTATGTATTAGGTTATTTTTAAAACTTTATATTAAAAATTAAACTTTCATTATATGTAGTTACAGTTCTGACAAATTATACTCAATTATTAATTTCTATCTATTCTCGTTAGAATGAAAAAATTATTATTAAAATTTATTTTACATAAAGTTCTTTTTTTATATCAATTATTCAAATTAAATTTGTCTCAAAGTAATACTCTACCGTCTATATTATACCATAATTAATGCATAAGAAACAAAAAATTAGATAATACAATTATATTATTATTATCATAATATATATTGATTAAGTAGAGTATAATTTAAGAGTTAACTTACAATTTTCAATATATACATATAAAATGTTAGCCTAAAGTAATATTTAATAAACTTAAACAGCATTTATTAATCAGAAATTTTACTTAAAATAAAATAAAAAAACAAAAATAAAGAATCAAATATAAACTCCTATTTTTATATACAATTAATAATTTACATTAAAAGATTTTATTGTAAAGATAGATAGAAAAAAATACTATAACTTTAAACAAATAATAGAAGTAGTTATTTATATGCACAATTTATAATTAATTCATAGAGATTATTTAAAGTAGATTTTAGTATTAATATACTAGACCTTAAATAAATTTATTAATTCAAAGAATGAAGTTAAAATTGGAATGGGTATTATTCTATTTGAAATGTTATGGAACATTAAAACCAACCTATTCTGAAAAGTTTAAGTAAGATTCTAATAAATTGTAAAAAAGTTAATATCATATCTGACTAAATATTTGATTTTATCTCCAGAATTATATAACAACTATCTTATTAATCTAACTTATTAATCAGAGCGGTGAAACTAAATCCTTATAATAGACCAACTGCTTAACATGTTTTTGATACATAAATTAATATAATTGATATAACAATTCTTTTTCGATTTCAATTTAGAATATGTTTTTATTAAATGTGATCAATATAAATAAATTACTAATATTTATGAGAATAAATATCTCAGGGTATATTAGAAAGGGAAAAAAATCAATATTATATTTTTTAAGTATATTTAATTGATCATATTTAGAATATATCCTTAAATTATCTTATATATGTTTTAAGAGTTTATTTATTTAATTATGATTTAGAACCATAATCAAAATTAAGGAAAGCGTATGAGATTATAATATTTTATCAAAATATTTATTAAATATAATTAATTAATTAATAATCATAATAATTATGTAATAAATCTTCCTTATTAATAACGGATAATAATTAATTATTAATATAAATTAATTGATAACATTATACAATTTTTGTTCAATGATAAAAACACTTATCATTCAAATTTATGTTATTTCTGTCTATTAATTCCAATCTAATATGAAAGAAAAGGTAAAACTTATACTCAAAAGTTTCACTTCAAAATTAAATGTTTTTCCAATCATATTAATAATCAAGTTAATTAGTTTATACAATGAACGGATTGACCTTACAATCCAAATATTTTTAATAGATTTCTTCTAAAAATTTCTATAGAACCTAATAATATATAATAATGAATTTCTTGTAATTATATATATAATGAAATAATACAGTTAGGAGATTATTTTTCATATTTTTACTCCAAATCTCTTATAAAACATGCTTTAATATTTCTTTTGATTCTTAGTTTCTTCACATAAACTTAGAAAATATTATTTGAGACTCTAATATATCTTAGCCTCATTTATATTTTATCTTTCTATTAGATTGATTTATAGGTAACAATTAAAAAAAAAGAATGAGTATGACCTAAGCAAAACTCCTATTGCTATAGGATTTGCTCTAACTGAAACCGCCAAAAAATTAATTGTAACTTAAAATCTAAAGAATCTCTTATAGTCGATCGATACCTAATAAATAGTAGAAAGAAATAAAGACTCTCTAGATTTACACTTTTTTTTCTCGTGATTTTGAAGATATACAAGTGTGAAGTTGGCATTCTATAAAATTATATATATATAAATTGAATTAAACAAATATAGAATAAACTCTACAGTAATTTTAAAGGTTCTTCTATGATGGACCAAAAAGATATCTTGGTAATACTATTTCAATTACACTAAATGCTCTGTATTTTATCATTAAGAAATTAAAATCTAAACTAAAAACATCATTGTGACCTAATTATCAAGGATATAATAAAACAAGAAAATATTGAGGATTATAAATAAGAATGCTATAATGGATTATTCAATAGCTTCATTAGAGATTTTTAGCTAAATTTGCAGCAAGAACTTTTAAAAAAATAAAAATAAAAATCAATTTTTTGCAATTTATTTTGCTTATGAAAGCAAATTCAAAATGTAATGATAAAAATATTTTAATATTTTTAAATTGTAAAAGTGATTTACCTGTAGCACTTTATAAACGATTATAATTAAAATTGAATTTTTAATACTAAAATTAAGATATTAAAATGAAGACTTAAATATTGCTCATAGCTATGATATCTCTTTCAGTCCATGCCTTGACTGCCACAAAACCTTGTGATTGCACAGAAATTGTTACATCTGCTGATTGTAAAGGTGGTTGTACTTGGTCATCAGCTAATTCAACTTGTGCTGCTAAAACAGTTGATTGCACTACTTACACAACTCAACCAACATGTGATTCTTAATCAACTTGTGCATGGAGTGATGCAACTTCAAAAATGTGCCACTTTTACAGCTTGTGCAGATTACACTGTAACTGTAGCTGACTAATGCTATTACAAAAACAGCACCTGTGTTCCAGGAACAACTGGTACAGATGGAAAAACTCCATGCAAAACAGGATCAATCACATGCTCAAATTATACAAATGCTTCAGATTGTAACGGCAAGTCACCAAGTGATACAACAGTGTGCTGGTTCAAAGCTAATGCCTGTGCTTCAGTTGATGTTTCAAAATGCTCAGTAATCACAGAAAAAGATATATGTGAATAAATGTGTAAATGGACTACAGATAGTAAATGTGCTGCATATACATGTGCTGATTTGCCAACTGCTGATTCTTGTGTTGTAGTAGCATTGGACGATTTCTCTGGTATTAATATTTGTAGTTGGAACACTTCTACTACTAAATGTGCAGATGCTGCCGATGTTAGTGCTTTAACATCATCTAATTGTTTTGATAAAACTTCAGGTTTTTATTCATGGGATGGAAGTGCCTGTTCAGAATGTTCAGGATCAAGTAGCAATGGATACATTTTGGCCTTTATTGGATTCATCGTCATGCTTATGTTCTGATTCAGTATTCAAATATTCAATTATCAACCAATTATTATTTAAATATTTTATAATCAATTATTAAAATATATAATATATTTAAATTATTCTTTTATATATTAATAAGAGAAGGGATGACTTAAATGAATATAATCTGTGATTAGAGATCTTTAATTAATTAATAGTTTCAATAAATCCTTTTTTGATTTATTTTAAAACCCAATTAATTTAATGCTAAATGTATTTTTCTTACTATCAAAACGTAACAAGAGGATCATATGTCTATTTAAATTCAAATGTAATTTTTAAGAGGAATAAGGAATCATTATGTAGAATATAAGTTCACTATTAAACTTGATTATATCCAATTCATAAAAGGAAAAACATTAATAATTATTATCTTTTAAGCATTTATTTTTGCCATCTTTATACATTAAATCCAATAATGCTTGTTTGGTATTCATTAAAAGAATTATAATTATAAAAAAAAAGTCATGTTATAAAAAAATTTAGATTATAGAATTCATGAATTCTTCAATACTATTTCAGTTGAAAGGATTGATCAATATCTTTATTAATGTGAACCATTTATTCAAAACATCTCTTGGTAAAGAAAATTTTAAAAAATTAATTGAAGTTGAATTTTTTATATACATATAAAGAATTTCATTATTAACATTTATCATGCTCAAATTGAATTGAGATGAAGAATAAAATTTGAATTTAAGTATAAATAATTATATTCTAAATTTTATAATATAATACTAATGATAATAAAGTTGGAATAGCCTTTTGATCTTATCTCTTCAAGTAGAATATATAAATTATATTGTGGAGGTCCTGAAGGTTCATTTAGATTAAAAAAGAAGAAGGAGAATTAAAAATGGATGCATGCATTTAACAATGATAGGAATATATACACTCTTAGCTTCAAAAAGAGGCTAAAATCTTTTTGGGGCTAATGACTAATTTGAATTTCTCATCTGTAATCTGCTTATTAACAGGTCAGCTTGATAAGTCTTAATTATAATCATTAATGAATTAAAAACTTAAAACATGCTACGAAAGTACCTTTTTAAGTAGTCATTGTATAGAACAGCCTCTTGATAAACTTTATCTACATTTACTAATGTACTCTACAATTATTGAACCTCTATAATGACTTTTCAAGTACAAAAAGATATCTATAAATTATTTATTAGGTTCCTAAAATAAAATACTGAATCACACTTTTATGATGAATTATGCAACTTTAATTATTGTACAAATTAGAGGCACTACTTTTTTATTTTTCTCCATATCTGGAAGTAAGTTTAGGATTACTAACTACTCTGTTCTAATAAATAATATCCAATCCTCAAAAGTTAAAAGTTGATCTTCATTTTTATATTGAATAAGAAATTTATAGGATATAAAAGAAATAACATTTAAATACATATATTATTATACTAATTTAGAGAGTAGTATCTATATATTTTGTCCATTATTGTTAAAAGGGTTTTAATATGTTTAATTTTTCCGACAAGTACTTTTTGAATTTCTAAATTAAATCTAACAATTCCAAAACTATAGGAGTATAATTCTTAACTTAAGTGAGAGAATAAAAATGTAAATATTTAAACATAATAACAATTTTAATTATTATATAGATTCTTATAAACTTCTCATTTTCTTCAAAAAATAATTAAAATAATATTTAAACATAATTTGAAAAATAATATATATGTAATTCAAAATTTTCGTTTAATTTACACACTGAGCTGCTTTTCTTAGATTTCAAGAGAATAATTGCAAATAGGAAATATTTGAGAAAAAATAAGAATTTGTAAATTATGATTAAATCTAATATTTTTCTTGAAAAATTATTTCTTCTTTGAAGATGATGGGATTATTTTTTATTTAATAATTTATTATCACTATAATAAATAAATTAAATTGATGAATAAAAACTTTATTATTTATTTTATAGAATTGTTAGAATAATTATTTTCATTTATTGATCCCCAAAGGCATAACAAAGCCATCATTATTCAAGTTAAATTAATCTCAAGTACTATGATTTCTAGAAAAATTTTAAACACATCATGCTATTTTTTAATGTTATCCAAAACTCTATTCAAATGCTATTAAAAAGAGATCACAGCCTTTAATTTTCATACATTATTAAAATTTGAATATTTTGGGTGAGCTTCATAGTATTTCACATTTTTCTAAGTTTTATATTAAATTAATCTTAAGCATTAAATCTTATTATTATGGTTGTATGAAAGCTTCAACATGATCAATAAATTTATCATAGAGAAAAGGATTTAAAAATTTGTTGATTATTATTAATAGTAATTATATTGAACATTCTATAAAATGAAATTTTGGTGAACAAAATTTATATAGACTTTTATAAAATATAGAATACTCTATGAAGCAACATGGGATTATAAAGGATAAGTGATACAAAAATCTTATATTAGGATCACCAAAATACTGTCTCTTCGTCTTATCAACGTCTGGAAGATGAAAATGAAAAGAAAAATTAAAAAACAAAGATAATTGAATAAGATGCAAAATTGTAAAGAGTCTTTATCCTTCTACTCTCTACATGTTATAGCTTAATTTATATATTACTGAATGGAAAGGAGAAGCTTAAAAGAAATTAAGACATCCATCTTAACAAAATTAAGACATCCATCCATCTTAACTAAATTTAAAAAAAAAAATATATATTAATTACTCTAAATGAAATTGGTTAAAAACCTAAAGTCAAAAAGTACTGAAAAAAATGATTTTAATTTTTTATTTTGTAAAAGTGATTTACCTGTAGGGATTTATATCCAGATTTTTAAAAACATAATCTTTATTATAAAATAACATAATTAAAATGAAGACTTAAATATTGCTTATAACTATGATATCACTTTCATTCCAAGCCTTGACTGCTACAAAGACTTGTGATTGCACAGAAATTGTTTAATCGGCTGATTGTAAAGGTGATTGTACATGGTCATCTACTGATTCTACGTGTGCAGCTAAAACAGTTGATTGCACTACTTACACTACTCAATCAACATGTGATGAATAAGACTCATGTGCATGGAGTGATGCAACTTCAAAATGTGCCACTTTTACAGCTTGTGCAGATTACACTGTAACTGTAGCTGACTAATGCTATAGTAAGAACAATACCTGCATTCCAGGAACTGTTGGTACAGATGGAAATTATCCATGTTAAACAGGATCAATCACTTGCTCTAGTTATACAAATTCTGCAGATTGTAATGGTAAGTAACCAAGTGATACAACCATTTGCTGGTACAAAGAAAGTACCTGCTCGTAAATTGATATTTCTAAATGCACAGGGATCACAGATTAAGAAGTATGTTCACTCATTTGTTAATGACTTCAGCTGGTGCATGTGCTGCAAAAACATGTGCAGATATGACAACTTCTGAAACTTGTATTACAGTAAACTTGGACGATTTCTCAGGTGTGAATATTTGTAGTTGGAATACTTCTACTAGTGTTTGTGCAGATGCTGCCGATGTTAGTGCTTTAACATCATCTAATTGTTTTGATAAAACTTCAGGTTATTATTATTGGGATGGAAGTGCCTGTTCAGAATGTTCAGGATCAAGCAGCAACGGATACATCTTGGCCTTCATTGGATTCATCGTCATGCTTATGTTCTGATTCAGTATTCAAATATTCAATTATCAACCAATTATTATTTAAATATTTTATAATCAATTATTAAAATATTATGTAAAAATATAAATATAATTTAATTATTCTATCTTATTTTTATGAAAAGTCTTTATGAACTTCAAAAATCAAAATCTTGATCAAAGACTATTTAATTTAATCGAACTATAGGATTAGGCTGTTTTAAGCACCTAATTAATTAACTTCCTGATTAACAGAAAGAGGAACCTATTTGTCCTAATATCTGTAAATAAGATTGAATTTAGAACTGAAAAGTATAAGTTAATAAATATCTCTTCATCAATCATTATTATATAATAAAATAATAATTTCTTAATAAATTTTAATACTCTCATTATTCCACTTTCAAAGCCTAATAATAATACTAATTATTAGTTTTAGAATTCTCTCTAAAATATTAATTTGTTTGTTAATATTTAATCATCAAATTGAATTCCTTATAAAAGCATTTTATTATGCAAATCCTAAAATTTAACTTTTGTTTCTTTATTTTCTAAAGCAGCAAGCATATATCCTTCTCCTTCAAACGAAATTAATAGAAAACAAGGAAAAAACAATGACAAGTTTGAGAAAAGCTATTAACTAATTTATAATTATTCTCAACACATTATCATCATAAGTATATACATAAAATCCTCTATTATTACTAACACACAATGTGTCTTATTCTTAAAAGTTGTATAAAATAGTTGCTTATTCTATACAATCTCTTACATTTTATAATTATAATGTCTACTTTTTAACAATATCTATTAATCAAAAAACATCAATTTTATTTTTATTGCATCTAAAGATATGCTGATTGGTTTCACTCTCAATTGGAAATGAATATTAATATCTTAAGACTTCTGGCATCATTAAAATACCAAATAATCACATAAAACAATTCTGTTTCAATTATCCTGATGCAATTAGAAAATTCTATCCAGGACTAATTCTTAACAACATAATTTTAATAATATTCTGCATTCATTTTCTTGACATACTACATCTTCTTTACATTCCCTATTATTTTCATGCAGAAATAGTTTTTGGTCTTATTATTTGATACTATTTTATATCTAAATTAATTTTATAAGGTCTGATTTATATAACTCTTTCAAAGTAGTGTAATTATATTGCTTTGCTCTAATACACAAAATATTAAATAAATATTTAATTATTATCCGTTAGATAAATGTCTTAGACTGATAAAGAATTGAAAAGGATTGAAGAATTGGAAGAACAAGTAAATTAAGCCTTAAAGAGAAGCAGATAACTTGATGATAGTACTAAATTTGATGAAAACTTTTTTAAATAAGAACTTAAAGAAATGTAAGATAGATGTTAGCAAAATTAATAAACTATGATGAGATTAGAATAAAAGTATTTAAAAACAGGATATGAATTAAAAAATTCTGATGTAATGCGAGAGAGTAACATAGATAAAAGTTCAGTTAAATCTAAGAGTTTATTGGAATAAAAAAATTAATAAATCTAAGAACTCTAAAAAATGTTATTTGATACTGAAAGATAATAAAATCAATAATTATCTGAAGTAAATAGAAGAAATCAACAATTGGAATATTAAAATCAATAATTATAAGTAGAATTATAGAATCTTCAAAATCAATAAGAAAATATTCCTGATGTAATGGAATTACATAGAGCACTTGAAGAATTACAAAAACAATATCTGGAGTTATAGAATAAATTGCAGGAAACTATGAGAAATGATTAATAAGATTATTAATAAATAAAACAAGAATATGAAGAATATTAATTATTAACTTAAAACATAATTAATCAAGAAGAAGAGTATCAAAGAAGGATATGTGAATTAGAAGAAGAATTATAATAAAGTTCAACTTTCTAATAAGAGTTCATGAGTAGAATGAAATCCAATGAAGAATTATATTAATAACGATATAGAGATTTAAAATAAAAGTATTAATAATAATTAGATGATTAACGAAAGATTTTAGATTAGTAGATTGATGAATTAAGAGAATAAAACAATTATCTTTTTGGACAACTTTCAAATACAGAATGCAAAATTTAATAGTTAGAATTTGATATTTAAAGGAAAACCAATCTTTAAACTTCAGTTCATTAAGAAAATAGTGTTGATTTACAGGTTTCACGTAGTAAATCGTTTTCTGCTTGTCATGGAGCTCAAAATATTAAAACACTTTCAGATTGCGAAATAAATCCTAAAGTAAAACCCTAACATTATGTTGGGTGTTATAGTAAAGGGAAATCTGCTTGTACATAATAATCACAATCTATATCCAATAAATAAGAATAAAGAAATGATTATAAGTAATATGACTCAAGACCTGTAAAATAAATTAATATTTCTATTGAAAAAGAAAATATCCAAGCAGATACTTTATCATCTTATAATAAAATAAGGTCACTCTCAAAAGAATAACCTGTAACATATAAATAAGTAGCTGAGTAAAGATAGGCTATTCTCTATTCCAAAATTCCTAAGCCAAGAAGATGATTTGATCATTATAAATTCATTCTTTATTTATTATTGTTAAATTCAATCATTACCTCTTTCAATGTAAATAAATATTAATAATATCATTACTTATTATATAAATGCTATAATTAAATTTATAATAATAAGGAAAATTTTATGATTAAAAGTAATCTCGAAAAAAAATGTTAAGATATGTTGAGCAATATAAAGTTTGTTTCCTAAAACTCATTATCAAATGATGGAAAAGAAATATCACTTAAATTATTTAAAAAACCAGCAAATTTGAATTACTTTGACAAAATTGAAAATAATGAACTTACATTAGAAACTAACGAAGCAATGGAAACATTAAATTTATTGACTCATTATATCAAAACTAATCATAGCCATAGACCAGCAGAAGTCAATTACTTTTTAGACGATACTCCATCTGAAATTCTATAAAAACCAATTCCAGAGTCTTTATAATATAAAAAATAAAATTTATAGGGAATTTGTCTTCGAAATACTTGGTCTAAAGGACATTAGTTCTTTTTCATTGATTCAGGAAGCATTGTTAGAGTATTGAGTGTCAAGTAAGGTTATGCCACAATAGAGCACTAATAGAAAAAGGGCATAGTCCATATTAACGACCTCTAACTATAATGATTATTATTAATATAATATATTCATATTTCAAGCTAGAAAATAGGTCTATACTTTTACATGCATTATGTAGGAAATGAAATTCCTTAAGAGAACCAATCAATTACTAAAAAGGATCAATTATATATTTGGAATAGTAGGTATACTTTTAATGAAATACAAAAGAAATTAGTTCTTTTCAAAAATTGCTTTTACTCATTACAATAATTTGAAATAATATTAAAAGAGATGTGTTAATATTTGCATAGATCTATTATTGATAATCTTGCTCTTGATTTAGATATTATTAAGTTGAAATAAAGAACAGGGTTTGTGATAATAAAATTCCATCAATAAATTCTTCTTTTCAATTGGTATTCTTTAATATATCTCATTAAGGTATTTTTATATTTATTGAAACTCAATTATCAATTAAATAAGAAAAATAATTTATCTTTTATATTTTTTAAGGATTGTTGAATATTTAATATTTTTTCTATGTAAATGTAGATGGTTTCTTTCAATTAAAAACTCTAATTACATCAAAAAAATGAATTAAACAAACTCGGTTATTTTGAATGATTCTTTCTTGTTAAGAGAGTTCAATTTTATTAATAAAATAATCTCATATAAAAATTATGGGAGGCTGTGAGTTCAAATTTAGAAGATCCTGTGATGATACTTGTATAGATATTGTAATAATATTTATAGAGATGTCTCTTTAAAATTTTGAATTAATATCTGTCATTGGTCAAGGAGGGTTTGGTAAAGTGTATAAGGCAAGACTTTAAAAGACTAGAAATTTAATAGTAGCTTTAAAAGTTATGTCTAAAGTGAGGTATTAATCATTTTTAAACAATAGAGTTATATAAAAAAAGAGTGCGAGTTCAGTCATGAATGAATTATAAATATTGTCAACTTTAAAACACGAGTATTATTTTACAATTAATTTTCCATAGTTTTATCATTAATATAGTAAGTGCATTTTAAGATCGTTGTCAATTATATTTAGCAATGGATTTCTTAGCAGGAGGAGATTTAAGATTTCACATATGCAAATATAGAAAGCTTTCAGAGTCAATAACAAAGCATATTGCTGTTTGCATTATTATTGGTTTAGATTACATTCATTCTAATGGAATAATACATAGAGACATTAAACCTGAAAATCTCGTTTTTGATAGTGATGGGTATTTAAGAATTACTGATTTTGGAATTGCAAGAATTTGGAAACCTTAAAATAGTCATGAAACAAGTGGTACTCCAGGATATATGGCTCCTGAAGTGATGTGTAGATAAAATCATGGAATTGCTGCAGATTACTTTGCTCTTGGAATCATAATGCATGAATGCATTGTAATTTAATATATTGATTGATTAAGTTAGGTAAAAGACCTTATATTGGTAAAAGTAGATAAGAGATAAGAGATTAAATTATAGCAAAGTAAGTGATTTTGACAGATGTTCCATAAGGTTGGAGTGAAGATGCAATCCACTTTACAAATTTACTTATCCATAGAAAACCAACTATGAGATTAGGATGTAATGGACCTGAAGAAGTGAAAAGTCACCCATGGTTCAAAAATATCAATTGGAATGAATATGAATAAAAGTTAGTTCCATCGCCATTCATTCCTGATGGAAAATTAGAAAATTATTTAAAGTCAAATAGATTAGAATCTTTAGAAGATTAATCTATCCTTCAATCAGAACATATTTAATGTAAATTATATATATACATTTAAGAATAATTTCTAGGTTATGAATATCTGCCGTAAATAAATGGGTAAACATCTTTATTGTCAGCTTTTGTTTCTCCAAGAACTTCTAACATAAGAATTCAACTTAAAGAATAGTGATTTCTTTCATTAACTATTTATCTAATGTATATTCCAAAAAAGTCTACTAATATTTTATTATATTTTACCTAAAAATTACATCTAAAGAAAATTATATTTAAAGATTCTAAATTTATTTTTAAAATGTGAATCAATTAAATAAACATTAGATTTAAAGTAAAGGCTAGACTATATATATTGGCCTTCTTTAAAAATATGAAAGCATTTGTAAATAAATAAATTAGATTTTCAAATAATTTGTTATTTTTGAGATGTAAAAATTAAAATTAACTAAAATATACATATACTATATATCGTCTTATTTATTATATTCTACACATAAAATATAATTTTATATTTCAAGTTATAAAATAGTATATAATTTGAACTGCCTGATTTATATTATAGCTTTTTATTCTGGACCTTATTCCCTTACCTTATAAATTTAATGTATTATCCACTATCAGCTCTATAATACCAATCACATATTAAATTGATTTTAAATATATTTTCACGAATAAATGAACATTCTTATTTTCTTAAACTATTACAACTAACATTAGATAGATAATTCAATACATTTTCACAATATTCTTAATACCAAAAGTAAATAGAAGATTAATCAATCTCCTCATTTTTAATTTATTATTTGCTTTAGTTATACAATCATAATTTATGCTATTTACATGTATTTTGCCATTAATCTAAACAATGTATTTAAGAAAGCATTAAAATATAAATCTAGATAATTTTATAATATAATTAATATCATAAATAAATATTTTTTCTTATAATATTTGTGTTATGAATATAGAAATGCCAATATTAATTAAAAAAGTGAAATGCTATTTCTTTTTACATAAATAAAATTTAATATTCTATACTTTAACAACTAATTCTGTCTTAATATTTCTTAACTAAAATTAACCATGAATTATTAAGTAACTTATCTCTAAAGCAAGCTTTGGTTTTTAATTATAAAAATAAATTTAAAAAAAAATCATTATTATTAATTTTCAGTTTTATCAACTTTATTTAATGAAAAATATTATACAAACTTAGGCCTCACCTTTTACCCTTTTAATGTCGCGTATCAAGCTGCAATGACTCAATGACAAAATTTAATTAAACTATTAAATGTTAAAAGCGGTACCTTCTAATATTATTAAAATTTATCGGAATTTCAGTTTATTTTATTATTTATATATGAAAAATGAATTTTGCTTTTTTTCCTCACCTAATGGAAAAGAAGAGTTATTTAAGGATTGTTTGTATAAATATAATATAAAAAAACTCTATCAAGTTAGTTGGAATGATCAATATTGAAATTTGAGAAATTAGTCCATTTTTGTAATGAATGAAGAGAGCATACCACAAATTATTGGACAACTATATGAGTTAGGTATCATGTTGATTAAGTCTTAAGGATTAACATAATTATTGTCCTCATACTATCTATCAACCTAGTTCTCAATTTTTTATTCATATTCATTTTATGTGTATTCTCTACATAATCTATATATTTATTACATTCCCATTAATTCTTCCCATCTATATCTTAAGTTCTTGTAATATCTATTTTTTAGCATACTAACTGTCCTTTTTGGGAATTACTTCACAATTCTGGAAAATTATCTTCCATGTTGATATACTAAGTTTAAGAGTCTAATATCTTCTTCAAGTTGAAACTCTTTAACTCTTTTAACCTTCTTTTTGTGTGATGTCTTCTTTAATTTAGAGCTATGGATATTTTTTGAAAGTTTATTTTTCTATTGTCCTTTCTTTATTGAAACCTTAAAATGCTCGACCAAAGCACTAACATCATCTGTACAATTATAATTAACAAGATTTTGCTAATCATTTTAAGTACTATAATTAGATAAAGCTAATATAGAAATATTCAAACTACCTTGTTCTTATGATTCTTGCTCGCTCAAAAGTATTTAGAAAGTTAGAATTTCTTTGTTTTCATCAACAAACACACCATCTTACTTATTGGTATTAGACATAAATTATATTAAGTGAAGATATTTTAAATATTAAATTGATTTGTTTAAATACTGCTTTTTATTTCTAAGTATTAGAATTAATTGAAATAACTCGTTTATTCGGTTAAAATATATTAACGATTTGATATTTTAATACTTATATTATTTTTGGATAAAAAATATTGCTATTCTGATATATTATATAATAAATTCATTATTTTATGTAATAATAAAAATTATTAAGTTAAACTAAAATATATTATTAAATTTATAAGAAGATTGATCAAATTCTATTAAGTATCTTATATATTAAAAATCAATAGAAAGGATACATTTTTCTAGGACATATTAAATTTCTTTACCTAATTTTTTGTTTAATTTTACTTATAGATTTATTTTCTTTTTTTATTCTTATCTCTTATATTTATCTTTTTGGTAATGAATTATTATTATAACTCTTATTACTCTGTAGAAGTATATAAATTTAGATATATAATTAATTTTAAATAAAAAAATTACTGAAATTGCACTTTTACTATTTTTAATTCAAATTTCAAAGATCAAAAAGAATATTTTTACATATTCAATATTAAAGATCACAATCTTAACTTTACATAACTTCTAATACTGATTCAGATAGGTTCTGAAATAGAATGTCTTCAATTTCATATTTTTCTTTATTATCCATTATTTGTTTCCATCTTTCAGGTATCTTAGGGTTACTTATGATTTGTTCTAAAAGTTAAAGTTCTCTTTGATTTAATTTATTTTTTTTTTTAATCTATAATTATTCTTATGGAAAATATGAATTTAACCATTAAATCCAAGGTATATTATTGAGTTCATGACTAGAATATGAATTCCCATAAGCATATTATTATAAAATATCATATCCATGAGGATCCATATCTCCAAAATAATATACTGGAATATATGGATTCATTATTGATAAATATTTAACAAAAGATTTGGTTGCATAACAAGGATAACCTTTTCCTGTAATTAAAACAGTATTCTATAAGAATTCTTAATGCATCTCATTTATCAAGTGAAAATACACAGTCTCTTTTTCAACTACTAGTATCCATTTACCATATATTTCAGGTTACCATTCATCCATAAACTCTGTAATATTCAATCCTTTTCCTTATGAAGTTAATTATAATAAGTCTAATTCAATATCTTATTTTCTGAGTATCAAAGAACCACAAACTAATCCTTTTGAAGCAGAAATTATATGTAATTATTTTCTTTATATCTAAATATTATGTGAAAATTATTTTATAACTAAATTTAAGTTCTCTTATTTTTAAAATATATTTTGATTCATATAAAATATTTCTCTCTTTGTATGATAAGAATCATTTAAAATACCATCCAATGATACTCTCATTACTATTAGATAATGACATAATTCTTTTAAATTTTAAAACTTAAGTTCTTATGAACTTTCCTTATTTATTATCATTTCTAATATTTTATCAAGATGATGTCGAAACACATCAACTATTTCAGAGGGTTCTTTGATGCTTCTTTCAATTTTTTCCATTTCTTCTTTCAATAATGCTAAATCCATATTTAAAGTGTATTAATAATAATAATTATCATATTCGTTTACTAAAACTTAATATTAATATTAAATTCATATTATGAACTCTAGCTCATTATCTACTACAGCATCTTTTACAAAAATGAAATAGATGCTAACATAGACTGGATTTGGTGATGAAAAGAAAGAATTACTCAAAATAAAGTCTGAATGGAGAAGTTTATAAAATAATGAAATGTTTTAAGATTTTGTTTTTCTTAGAGAGGCTTCATAAACTCGTTTGATTACTGAAAAAATTGAAAAAGAAGGAACAAAGAGAAAGGAAAGTATTTTACTACCCTTTCTAAAATAATAACAATAAAAAAGAATGGAACAAGATAGAAAATCCACTCATATTGGATCTCTTGCATAACTAAATGATTTTACGCCATCTGTAATATAGATTAATCATAAAAACAATTTTGAAGAAATCTATTCAATCCTATCTATCTTGATTAGATCTGTTTTAATTGAATAATTACAAACTATAATGCCTAATTTAGAACAACTTGTTAATATTTGTAAATAATGTGGATTTGTAGGTTTTTATTTAATGGCAATATATTTTTAAACTTAAATACAATTTGTATATTGTAGAAGAAAAGAGGGTTATAATATATGGAAAAAGTTTTTAAGAACTTGTAACTTACAAGGGAAGAAGCTATAAAAATATAAACTCTTAGCTTATAGGTAATTAGCAAGATGTGCTTTAGATTTAGGAGATTTAGATAAAGAAGCAATTTATCTAAAAAAATTATTAAAATTATCTTGGGTTGTTAAAGATAGAAATTATGAATTACTATGTTATGACATGATTGCAATCAATTTTTATTATAGAGGAGATGTAAATAGAGCTTAGTTCTTTCATTCAAAATTTGTGTCAGGAGAGTTTGAATCAATTGAATCTAATATTAGAATTGCAGGAGTATCTTCCTATCTCAATACATAAAAATTGAAAGCTTAAGTTAATGATTAAGATTCATTTAGTATTGATGATTTGGATTTAGAAGTTATTATATAAAAAGATAATATTCTCAAATGGTAAAAAGGATTACCTGTATTTGATAGTAGACATATCTCTTAACATAGAGTACTTATAAATTAATGGAGTTGTAATCGAGATTTAACTGTTCATTTAATCAATAGAGAAAAATAAAAATATAAATCAGATGAAGAAGATATAGGATTTGTTCCACTCAATCAAAACATAAAAAGACTACTTAAATTATTTTTATTTGATGTCAAATATTTTCTATAAAATGGGTATCTTCACGAATTCTGATAATAACTTATTAATATTCTAATATCTATTATCACAATAAATATTTGTATAATATATATAGATTTTATTTCTCAAAATACTTATATATTAATATATTTTATTTTAATATTATTAATCATTTTTTCAAATTTATCTCAATATTTAATATACTTAAATTTAATAAATAAGAGATATATAAATAAATGTTATAGGTTTAAGTTTACTTTGATATGAATCATTTTCATCATATTTAAAATAATAAATTAAATCATTTTCTCTAAAGTGTTTTTATAATATAATACTAATGATAATAAAGTTGGAATAGCCTTTTGATCTTATCTCTTCAAGTAGAATATATAAATTATATTGTGGAGGTCCTGAAGGTTCATTTAGATTAAAAAAGAAGAAGGAGAATTAAAAATAGATGCATGCATTTAACAATGAGAGGAATATATACACTCTTAGCTTCAAAAAGAGGCTAAAATCTTTTTGGGGCTAATGACTAATTTGAATTTCTCATCTGCAATCTGCTTATTAACAGGTCAGCTTGATGCGTCTCAATTATAATCATTAATAAATTAAAAAACTTAAAACATGCTACGAAAGTACCTTTTTAAGTAGTCATTGTATAGAACAGCCTCTTGATAAACTTCATCTACATTTACTAATGTACTCTACAATTATTGAACCTCTATAATGACTTTTTAAGTCAAAAAGATATCTATAAATATTTATTAGGCTCCTAAAATAAAATACTGAATCACACTTTTATGATGAATTATGCAAACTTATTATTGTACAAATTTGAAGCAATATATAAAAAAATTATTTATAGATACTTTTTTATTTTCTCCGTAAGTTTAAGATTTCTAGCTACTCCATCCTAATGAAGAATATACAGTCCTAAAAAGTTAAAAATATATCTTCCTTTTATTATATTAAGTAAGAAATGTAGAGAATGTAAAAGAAAATTAAAATTAAATACACATATTATTATTCTAATTTAGGAATTACTATCTAGTTGTTTAGTCAACTATTGTTAAAGGGCTTTTGTTAGGATTAATTTTACAACTAGGACTTTTTGAATTTCTAAATTAAATCTAAAAATTAAAAAACAATAGAAGTATAATTCTTAACTTAAGTAATAGAATAAAAATTTTAATATTTAAGTATTAACTAAATTTATTGTAAAAAAAAATATTCTACTAGTAGGGATTTATAAGTGGATTAAAATTAAAATTGAAATTTTTAATATTAATATTAAAATTAACATTAAAATGAAGACTTAAATATTGCTCATAGCTACGATATCTCTTTCAGTCCACGCCTTGACTGCCACAAAACCTTGTGATTGCACAGAAATTTTTTAATCATCTGATTGTAATACCTATAGCTGTACTTGGTCATCAACAGATTCTACTTGTGCAGCTAAAACAGTTGATTGTGCTACTTACACTATTCAATCAGCCTGTGATTAACGATTCTCTTGTGCATGGAGTAATACTTCAAAATGTGTCGATTTTACAGCTTGTGAAGATTACACTGTCACTGTAGCTGACGAATGCTATTACAAAGACTCTACCTGTGTTCCAGGAACTACTGGTACAGATGGAAAAACTCCATGCAAAACAGGATCAATCACTTGCTCAACTTATACAAATTCTGCAGATTGTAACTATAAAAGACCAAGTGAAACAACTATGTGCTGGTATAAAGCTAGTGCCTGTGGTTCGGTTGATGTTTCTAAATGCTCAGTAATCACAGAAAAAGAGATATGTGATGCTACTATTGGTTTTTGTAAATGGACTACAGATAATAAATGTGCTGTGTATACATGTTCTGATATGCCAACTGCTGATTCTTGTGTTGCAGTGTTATTGGACGATGCCTCTGGTATTAATATTTGTAGTTGGAATATTTCGACTAGTAAATGTGCAGATGCTGCTGATGTTAGTACTTTAACATCATCAAATTGCTATGATAAAACATATGGGTTTTATTATTGGGATGGAAGTGCATGTTCATAATGTTAAGGATCAAGTACACAGCCTCTTCCAAAGACATGTGATTGCACAAAAATTGTCTAATCAGCAGCTTGTAAAGGTCGATGTACTTGGTCATCAACAGATTCTACTTGTGTAGCTAAAACAATTGATTGCACTACTTACAGTACTCAACCAATGTGTGATGAACAATTCTCATGTGCATGGAGTAATAAAACTTCAAAATGTGCAGTTTTTACAGCATGTGCAGATTACACTGTAACTGTTGCTAATTAATGCTATAACAAAGACTCTACCTGTGTTCCAGGAACTGCTGGTACAGACGGAAAAATTCTTTGTAAAAGAGGATCAATCTCATGCTCAAGTTTTTAAAATGCTGCAGATTGTAACTTTAAGTCGCCAAGTGATACAACTATGTGCAGGTTTAAAGATAATGCCTGTTCATAAATTGATATTTCAAAATGCTCAGTAGTCACAGTAAAAGAGAAATGCGAATAATAAATGTGTAAATGGACTACAGATAGTAAATGCGCTGCATATACATGTGCTGATATTCCAACGGCTGATTCTTGTGTTTCAGTAGCATTGGACGATTTCTCAGGTGTTAATATTTGTAGTTGGAATACATCTACTAGTAAATGTACAGATGCTGCTGATGTTAGTACTTTAAAATCATCAAATTGTTTTGATACAACATTTGGGTTTTATTATAAGGATGCAAGTGCCAGTTCAGAAAACACAGGATCAAGCAGCAACGGATATATTTTGGTCTTTATTGGATTCATCGTCATGTTTATGTTCTGAATTAGTATTCAAATATTAAATTATCAAATAAATATTGTTTAAATATTTGATAATCAATAAATATATATATAATATATTTAATTTTTTTTTCATATATTAATTAGAGAAGGTATTACTAAGTTCAAGAATCCATTCTGATTGGTGTGACTTTAATGAGTATAATCTGTGATTAGACATCTTTATTAATTTTCGAACATTTGTTAAAACCTAAAAAATATTGTTTATTGTGATAATATAAATTGCCAACTTTTATCATGATTAATTAATAGTTTCAATGAATCCTTTTTGATTTATTGATCTAAATAAACTGAAACCATTGTTCATCATAAAAATTTCAAATTTGATTCTCTTACCTCTTGAAATTATGTAAAAGCATTCAAACAAAACTATGATAAGTTAATTTTTCTCAAATATTCATTTTAAAAGCCAATTAATTTAATGGTAAATGTATCTTCTATGTAACAAGAGGATCCTATGTCGATTTAAATGCAAATTTAATTTTTAAGAGAAAATAAGGAACCATTATGTAGAATATAGTTAGCTATTATACTTGATAACAGCTAATTCATAAAGGAAGAACATTAATAATTATTATCCTTTAAGCATTTATTTTTTGCCATCTCTATACCCCTTAATTAAATCCAATAAAGCTTGATTAGAATTCATTAAAAGAATTATATTTATATAAACAATGTCATGTTTAAAACAATTTAGATTATAGAATTCATGAATTCTTCAATACTATTTCAGTTGATAAATATCTTTTTTAATGTGTACAAGTATTCTTAATATTTTGATTAGAAGCATAGAAATGAAGAAATTTAATAAAATAATTGAAAAATAATGAATTCTAATGAGAAATTATAAATAAACAATAATCTTGTAGCATCATATTTAAAAATTATTTTTAAATAATAATAAAATGAAGTACGTTGCTGCATATACATTGCTTGTATTAGGAGGAAACAACCAACCCAGTATTATTTCATTTCTATTGATTAGCTGAGGCTCAAGTTACTTAATTGCTCAAAGAAGCTGGAGTTGAGCCAGTTGCTGCAGATGTCAAATTAGTTGTCGAAGCATTAAAAGGAAAGAGCTTGGCTGATGTTATTAAGGAAGGATCAAAGTAACTCACAAGCTTGTCAGTCGGAGGAGGTGCTTGTAATTCAGATTTCTAAATATTTAGCATAAAGCTCAGCCCCAGTGGCTTAGGCAACATAAGCTGCCTAAACAACTCAAGCACCAAAAGCTGAAGCACCAAAGAAAGTTGAAGAACCCGAAGAAGATGTTGATATGGGAGGACTCTTTGATTGAGCATTTATTAAGTTTCATATAGTACAATAATAAATCCATAATAATAATCAATTAAATATTTTCAATCTAATACTTTGTAATCAGCATTGGTGGTTGAAAAGAGAATATATAATTATTCTGAAATGGTATTTCCTAATTTCTTTGAAGTTTACTAAACAATTCCTTGAACAACTTCTATTTCACTAAGTAGATGAGGTCTCTTCTCAATATCAGTATTCTTATAAGCATTAATTAATGATTTTATTGATGGATATTTTAATACTATTGCTCTGGCTTTATTTTCACTTATGCCTGGAATCTAAGTTAGCATAGACAACCAATACAATTCATAAGTATTTGTAATTCCAGCATTTTCAGCTTTAAATAAACAAAAATCTCCTCTATCTCTAAATAAACATGGTATTTTATTTTATTTTCTCTTCCATTAAACACTACATAATAAACATTAAGCAATCTCTTCAATAGTTTATTTCAAAGATTTTGTATTGATAACATCAACTTTATTGTTTAATTAGAGATCTAATACAAATTAATCAAATTCTTATTGATATTGTACAAATTAATTTTAAGCATAAATCAATTCCTTAATTTCTTCTAAAATTATTACTGTTTTGCAATCATTTTCTTTATGAGTAACAATCAATTCTAGTATGTTCTCTAAACTTTTAAATTATTCTTTAGTCATGATAATTAAACATAAAAAGGGTAATCTTTAACAATTTTACATAAAAACTCTGGATGATTCTAGATTTTTGTTTTTGGAATATTTTTCAATAATTTAAGATACATTTTACTTTGATCTTCCTTTATTAATTGTTTCATTTATATAAATTTTAAATTTGTTAGGGTTATTGTAATTTTCAGATCCTTTTTAGCAACATTCTTATTCAAATTATTCATAAAATGATTTCACAGATTTGTTTGCATCTTTAATATTTTCATCAAATAAGATGTAAAAATCATTAAATTAGTTCTTTTCTATTAGTTCTGAAATCATTATGAAGTTCAATTTTAAAATAAAAAATATTATTACTTAACTAAAGAAACAAGTTTGTATATACTTTTGATCAATTATACATCTTAAGTTTAGAAAGTTGATAAAAACATATTTATTAATAATAAAACTTAAAATATTTATAATCTAGTATGATATAAGTTAACCAAAAATGAAAGGAAATCTAATATAAAAATATTTTACTTATTAATGTAATAGTATTATATTAATATTTATTCATTAAATATATTGAGATTAATTTTCAAAAACAGAGGAATTTATTTATATTTAAATAAAAGCTTTTAATTAGGATATTATTTATATAAATCTTTTATCAAAGAGCAGCGCATTAATGGACGATATTCCTGATTTTAAAGAAGAACACTAGATAACTGGCAAAGACATATAGTAAGAGCAAATATTGAGAATCCTAGAATTGACAATTACAATGTCTCTTAATTTAAAAATTTTGGACTTAAAGAGGAGATCTTAAGAGCAGTTAAAGAAGCTGGATTTGAGCATCCTACAAGAGGTATCAAATATTCTAATTATTAAAGTTCAAGCTGAATCATTAACAAATGCATTATTAGGAGAATAATTGATCTGCTAAGCAAAGGCTGGAACTGGAAAGACTGCTGTATTCGTATTAACAGTGTTAAATACGATAAATATAGAAAGTAATAAAGTTGAATGTCTTGTAATTACACATACAAGAGAGTTAGCCCAATAAGTAAAATTTAATATGAATTATTTAAGGCTCGAGATGAATTTTTGAGATTGGGAAAGTTTATGAAAAATGTCAAAGTGGAATGTTTCTATGGTGGAGGTGAGCCTGTATCAGTGAATATTTAAACTATTGAAACAGTAAAACCATAAATAGTAGTTGGGTATAATATAATTTCTATTATTAAGTACTCCAGGACGTCTTAAGGATCTAATTTGTGAGAGAAAAGCATTAAAAGTTGATAGATTGAAGTACTTTATCTTGGATGAAGCCGATACAATGATTGAAGATTTGAACATGAGGTGTTGATTTTTGGAAATAATTATTTTTAGAAAGGACATTTAGGACATCTTTTTTAAGTCACCATAGGAGAAATAATTTATGGCATTTAGTGCAACATTCACAGAATCTAGTAGAACATCATTGAAAAGATTTATTGCTGACAATAAACATGTAATCTTATAAAATATATATTTGTTAGATTTATGAAATTACTATTAAACCAGAATAACTCTTTTTAGACAAATTAAAGCAATATTATTTGAAAGTGCCTGAGGCTCTTAAATTTCATTATTTGAGATAAATTTTAAATACTTGCAAATTAAATTAATGCATAATATTTGTTAAGAGTTCTGAAAAAGCTGATGCATTAGTTTCAGAATTAAAGAAAAAGGGAGAAGAGTCTGTTAGATAACTATATGGAGGTAATAGATTAGGTCCTGATCATTAAAAAATGAGATAAAAAACCTATGAATAATTTAGAAATGGACATTTCCGATTGTTAGTAGCTACTAATTTAATGGGAAGAGGTATTGATATTGATAAAGTCAATTATGTTATCAATTTTGATATGCCTGATTCTTTAGAAACATATTTACATAGAGTAAGAATTTAAATTAACAAATTAGGTAGGAAGAGCAGGAAGATAAGAGACTAATGGTGTAGCAATTTCATTCGTGAAATCAGAAGAAGAAAGTGGTGATGGAAAAAAATAAACAGATGATGAAGTAAATTGAATATTCTAAAAATTAGGTCTTATAACAAATCCTCAAATAATATCCTGATAAATTATAATAGTTGCCTTAAGATTTGTCTACATTAGATAAGTTCTGACAATGATAGTATTATTAAAATAATATAATAAAATAGTAAATTAATCAAATATATACAAATATTTACATTTTTTGAATTTAATCTCCTTTTTTAAATTAGAATTACAAAAATCAATTCAAAAATCATTAACTTTTGGTTTATACTTTTTAAAGGATTATAATTATATTAATAATTAGTATAATTATAATATTTGATGTTATTTTAGTAGGCTATAAAATTTTATAAAAGTTATCAATTGTTTACGAATATTATATTGAAGTGATAAAGTGCCAAATTCACCTATGTTTTTGAAATTAATATTATGTTTTCTTTTTAGTTATTTAGATAAGTTTTAATCGTTAAATAATTTAAATGGACACACTTTTTTCTATGTTTGATTCTTTCATAAGATCAAATTTGTCTTATTATCCAATGAATTAGCAAGGATATATAATGGAATGTTGGGAATAATTTTTGAGTTTGTTGTAAACGTAACCATTAGATTATGGGAAAATATATTCACTAATAAATCAAATGCATGAGATAGATAAGTATGAAAGATAGAGTTCTACTTAAAGATAAGCATCAAGGAATCTTACAGCAGCATCATCTCCCAGAATTATTTCTTCATAATAAAAAATTGTATGTAATAGCAGTTAAATTTAGCTAATAATTTATTACAGAAATTTTCATAGTTAGATAATGCAACTAGTCCTAAATTCTAGCTCTCGAATCTCACTAGTTAATAATCTTTAGTTAATAAATAGAAAGTTAAATTATATGTATAAATATTCAATAATTTAGACTGAAGATTTCAATCGACATTTATTACTTAGCAAAATTAAAGAATTAATGTTTAATTAATCAGTTTCTACAGATAAATTATATGCAATGGCAAGAATATAATAACATAGCTCATCTAAATCACCTTTAAAATATGCCCCAACTAAAACCAGAGGAAATAATCATTCCGCTGAAAATTATAGAGCTTGATTATTTTTTAATTTATTTTCTTTTGTAGCTTAATATTGATGGGTATTTGTAAATGCATTGCCAAAAGTGCTCAAACTCCTTCTGCTTTATCTTTAGGTATAATTTAGATCTATAAGAATTTAACTCCTATAAGGATGCTTATGAAGGAAATGGCGGAAATTTAAAAGATTATAAACTAGAAGATCCCCCATTAGGATAAGGTATAAGTTTCCTTTATAAAGTAGGTGCATTTGGTACTGTTTGGAAGGCTAAACATATAGCAAGTGGGTAGTTAAGAGCTATAAAATAAATCGATAAACTCAAAGCAAATGAAGAGGAATATTAATAGATAATCAATGAAGTCAATATATTGAAAGCTTTAGTATTTAAAAATAAGTCATAATGATAGGATCACCCTAATATAATTAAAATATTTGATTATTTTGAAGAAAATGATCATCTTTACATAGTTACAGAATTATGCACAGGTGGGGAATTATTTGATAAGATTATTCAATCTAATTATTTCTCAGAAAAAGATGCTGCACTTGCGATGAAGCAGATATTATCAGCATTAAATTATTGTCATCAATCAAAAATTGTTCACAGAGATATTAAACCAGAAAATTTATTATATGATCATGAAGGAGAGGATAGTTAATTAAAAATAATTGACTTTGGAACATCCTTAAAATATGGTAATTAAAAGCTTGAAGAAAAGATAGGCACTGTATGATACAATTATTCAATTAAAATTTTTAGGTATATTATATGGCACCAGAGTTGATTGAGGAAAAATATGATGAAAAGTGTGATATTTGGTCATCAGGAGTTGTGTTATTCATATTATTATGTGGTACTCCACCATTTGATGGAGAAACAGATGATCAGATAGTGAAAAAAATATAATAAGGAAATATATATTTTGAGCAGTAATAATGGAAATCTGTATCAAATGAAGCCAAAGATTTAATCATGTAATTGTTAAATAAGAATCCTAATAAGAGATTATCAGCAAATAAAGCATTGATGCATCCTTGGATATAAAAATATACATCTGAAACATTAGAAGCTCCTGAATTAAAAAATGTGTTAAACAATATGAAACATTTTAGAGTACTTTTCTAAGATTAAATAGACAACCCAAAAAGTTTAAGAGGCTGCCTTTCTGTATATAGTTAAACAGTTCATTTCAAAAGAGGAGAAACAAGAATTGTAAAGGTTCTTTAAATTTCTGGATAAAAATGGAGATGGAGTTCTGACAAAATAAGAACTTTTAGAAGGATATAAGAAAATTATTAGTTAATCTGAAGCAGAGTTATAAGTTGAACAAATTATGAAATAAGTTGATAAGAATGAATCTGGATTAATAGATTATTCAGAATTTGTTGCAGCAACAATTAATAAGCAAAAATTATTATAATAAGATATTTTAGAATAAGCATTCAAAGCAATTGATAATGATAATAATGGAGCAATCACAGTTGAAGAATTAAAACATATGTTTGGAGCAGGAAATAAGATTCCATCTGAAACATGGACTAAATTAATGGAAGAAGTAGATAAAAATGGAGATGGAGTATTATCTTTATAAGAATTTAAAGAGATGATGTTAAAACTTTAAATTGATTGAGTTACTATTTTAATGTTATTGTTTATCAATTTCATTCAAGGTCTGTATCACCAGCAGCAACTCTTAAAGCGATATATTCTTTAAGATCTCTCATGTTTGTATTCAAGATACCAATCAAATCACTGACAGTCTATCTATCACTATCTCTTGCAGCTCTTCTTTATTAATAATCATAAGCAGCTTCTTAACATTCTCCTCTTCTGTCATCTCTTTATTAGGTCTTAGCTTAGATTCTTTAAAGAACATCATTTTAACTTGATGTAGTAGCATCGATTCTGTCTTAAAGTGATTAGATTTCAGCTGTTAAATTAGCAATTGATGAATTGTATTTGTTCATATCTTTATTGAGTAAGCTCATATATGCTTCAAATGCTCTAGTTCTGTCATCTTCAGCTTTTCTGGCTAAATCAAATGCTTAACTTAATTAATTTTAGAGATCATCGATCAATTTGATGACTCTTCCTGTTAAATCTTAGTTAGCAAATTATTAAGTTCTATTGGCAAGATTAGCTAATAATTTAATGGCTTTTCCAAAAGTTCTAACGTGTTTCATTGTGCTAGCTTTGTGAGCACCTTGACTCATGTGACTGGCAACTTAAGCCATAATTTATGGGGTTACATGAACCCTTTCTTCACCCTTTTATAAGAAAGATGGAGCTTAGAGGTTATCAGTGAAGAGTCTTCTAGCTTCAGCTAATACAGATGAAACAAATGTGTATTCTTCTCTTTAAGCTTCAAAGTCAGCAGCTTATTCTTATCTCTTGGCTGTTGTTTCATCAATGACCTTTTATAATTCAGCCTTTTAGAGTTCCTTTGCTTTCTTTTATCCGATCTTTTAGTCTCTAATTGGAATGAGGTCATCAAGGACAGCTTATAATTCTGTATTTCTTTATTCAAGATTGGCAAGTTCTTAGTTCAAACCAGCCAAATCAGCATCACATACTTATTAGAAGGCTTAGTTATTGGCATCATCTTCTTTTTAGTCAGCAATGTATCTGTCTTCCAAATCATAAAGGGTTTAGAAAATTCTTTCTAATGGTTCACCAGTTGTCATTTAAATTGCAATTGTGTTTAAAAGTGTTCTACCCAAATCACTATTTTCGATTCTATCGAATAAAGCTGTATTTGTGGCGAAAGCACAAGCAACTAAGACTAGAAGCAATGTTATTTTCATTTTATTAATTTATGAATAGAAAAATGATCAAAAACGGTATATATAAAATAAATAAATAATATATTGTATTATTTTTTGTTATTATTTATTAATATTTTCAACAAAATGAATCTTCCCATGTATTTGATCCTGCTCCACTAAACATATCTATTTTCCAATAAGTAAATAATCCAAAAGAGTCAGCCCACCAAAGAGTCACAAACATTGGTAGGAATTATCTGCTAGCATAATTTCTTAACATTCCTGGGAAATAATTATTGAAATTTCTAGCATACCTATATACATAATAATAATTCTAATTACCAAATATGAGTAGCAGCTTTTCTATAATTACCTTCATAAGGACATACTCCATTTGGTTTTGGCCATAAATCTACCATTTCTCTTGTAACTTAAGATAAGGAGTAACTTGTAATGATAGCCAAGTATGTAGATAAGAAGCAATTTAAAACTTTAACTGGAAAATATGGAATTTCAGAAACTCTTGTCAAAACAGAAAGCTATTAATCTATATGCTTTAATCATTACTTTATCCTTCAACCAATCAAAAGAGTAAAATAGAGTTAATGTTTAGAAGAAGTTTCTAGCAAATAGAGGGAATGAATTTTTGTAGAAATAATATGGTCCCTCTTCAAATGGAATTCTCCATAAAGCATTGAAAAATGAGGTATATCCTTTTTACAATTCTTTAGGGAATGTCTTATCTGCATAATAAGCCATTCTAGCAACTTCAAAAGGAATTCCAATTGGAGCAGTAAGAAGAGAAATGAACATAGTGCCTGGGATTTTTCTTAAGAATCCATATTCAAATGTACCCCAAGTTCCTTTATTTAATATATAAATAAATTTACTTTGCCATCCATGATTTACTGCTCTAAATGCTGCTAATCTCAATGCCCAATCAATGCCACCTGAAGCAAAAGCAAATTACATTCTAGTGCCCATTGATCTTTTGAAATTTTCAAGATTGACTGTTGCTTTACTAAAATTATACAATTCTTTCACAGTATTTGGTTATTCATACTATCGTAACCTTAGATATACTATAAATGATACAGTAGTTTCCAATTTTCATAGAAATTATGGAATGTTTCACCAATAACACTACCTAATAAACCTGATATTGCTCCTCTAGTAAAATTCCATCTCAATGAACTAATTTATGTAAAAAAACATTTACTTTTCTGGAGCATCTGTCCATACACCAGCATTATAACAATCAAAATATAAGGAATGTCTTCTTCTGATGTCGTCTAACTCAAAAAACATGATAAATTAATTATTGAATTAGATATTTTGGTTTTGTATATATATATTATGTGCATGTTATATTTTTTCAAATGAACACTTTCTTGTGCATTGAATGAGCTACTTAATATTTCTAATAGCAATTATAAACTCTATTCCATTCTAATTCTTCCTTAATTCTCCATCCTAACCATGCAACAATACCTCCTGGGACAGCTGCCCAAAAGAGTCTTTACTTAATAGGTAAACCTTTTATAATGGGGAAGAAAAAGAATGAGAATGAATAGACTGCTCCTCCAACTTAACCTAATCTTTCAAATCTTGATGCATCTCTATATTCGAGAATAAAATATATACGCTTCAGCATGGAAGACTTATTCTGTCAATTTCAAAGGAACATGTCTATCATATTTCAAGAATTATTTCACTTCTTCTTTCTCTTTAGCAGTGAAGGTTTTTTCAAAAAGTCCGAAGTGTTCAGGTTGATCGTAAATCATGATAAAATAAATAATTAAATCTTCTCTATTTATATAATTGTATATTATTCTAATAATCAGGGACCTAAGTTTATTTTGTATTTCAAGTATTCAAAAATAGCAGGTGAATACAATAACTTAATGGATTTTTGAATAATATCTAATTCATTATTTATTTGTTTCACCAATTCTTCATGGGTTTATTTACTAATCAACAATGATTGTTCTTCCAACTTAACACGTTCCCCATATAAATCAACATCAGCTTAATGGATTTTTATTATATTTTCACAATCAGCAATAAATGATTAAATATCATCTCTTTCCTCCATTAAATCATTCCATTCCCTTTCAAAAACATTAGTCTCACTATCTTGAGCACTATCCCATTAAGAAAATGCTCTATCCTATTCTTTTTCATCATTTATTAATTTATTTTGAGATTCAACCAAAGATTTTCTAAGTTTATTTAATAAATCCAAAACTGATTTTATAAAATGTCTCTATTTAAAATTGGAATCTGTTAATTATACTAAAGTCTCCATCACATTTTCATAACCTTTTAATCCATCTACCTAAAGTTAATTTCAATAATTACTCTTCCTTTAATACTTCTTAATCTTCTAGTTAAATCTTTTGATTCTTCTTTACTCAATTAAATCTTATCCATTTCAATAAAACTGCAATCAGGTCTTGGTAATAAAGTTCCTACCATCTTTAAAGTATCATCTGTTATCTTAATCAAATCCCCTATATCTCTCTTAGATTTTTCGAAATTCTCATATTATTATTTGCGTAATGCCTCTTACATTTTCAGTCTAGATTCGTTTTATGACTTAGAATCCTTCAATCTTAATAATTCTTTTTCTATGTCATTCTAATATATATTAACTTACAATTACCTTTCTTGGATCAAGTTCTTATCCAATTCTTTTTCTCTACTTATTCTATTCGTTTTCAGCATCAGAAATTATTTATTTTAATTATTGAACTTTTACAACACTTTCTGCTTTTATAGCCTCGTAATCGAGGTTCTCTTATTCCACTCTTTCCTATATATTATTCATAGAAATACAATCAACTAACGTCCAAAACTTTTAATTGTGAAAATTAATTCATCTACAGGACCTTATAATTTATAATTTAATTCAGCCATCTTCAAAATTGCTTAACCAATTTTATGTTATTAAATCTCTTTAATTTATTCTTCAATTACAGAGTTACCACTGTTCCCATCATCATATCGTAAACATGTACATATTGTGAACAATGTTATCAATAATATTAATTTCATTATTTAATAATGAATAAAAAAACGAGTATATACATTTATTTATTTTTATTCAGATAATCTATTTTTATTAAAATCAATCTAGGTATAATTGAATTGATCAATGATAATTAAAGATAAATTTATACAATTTTTGGATTTGACAAGGAAATTCTATAATATATCAATAATTTTCATAATGATTTGAATTAGGAATCTGATAGTTAAATTTAAACTTAAAAAAAGAACAAATCTAAATATTTTTCACTAAAACTCAAAACAAGAATTAATTAGAATTCATATCTTGATAGTGTCCTATATATTTATAATTGTTAAATGGATATAATGATTTGATAAAAGCAATAATGATAATATATTCAAGTTTATTTATTTTTTTTGAAGTTAGATTAATATAATAATTTTATTAAAATGTTATAAAGAATAGTGAGATATTGTTTCGCTCATGGATAACACAAACCAACAGGTCCAATCTTTGCCCCATCAGTTTAGGACAAGATGTAATTTCAAAGCATTAATATAGGATTTATATCAATGTTTATAATGATGGTGAGTTTGAAAGAATACCTGCCTATATTGGTGAAAGTCTTTTGTCTGCACTTAGAAGATTTCGTGTAACAAATATTCCAGGTATAAATTGGATATTCATATAACAGGTGATTGTGAAGGAGGAGAATAATTGGATAGCATACTTGAGAATCCAATTTAAACAAATACATTTGGTCCTACATGTGGATCTTGTCACATTTTAATACCATCACCTTGGATTGAAAAGATCAGAGACCCATTTTATTTAGAAGAATTGGTGATTAATAGATAAGATTACCCTGTTGCCAAGCAGTAAAGAATTTTATAAATTTTGTAGTTCAAGATTGGCATGTGCAATTAAATTAGAGAAATGGATGGATGAGATGGAAGTATCTATTCCAATAAATGAAAATTCAGAAAATATGTGATTTCTTTAAAAAAAAGATAAATAAATATATATTATATAAAACATAATCAGATAAGTTTTTTTGATAATGGTGGTTTAAGGATTTTCAATTCTAAACTTTATGGTTGGACAGGAAATCTTTATTAAATATTTCTTGAAAATGGTAGTATCTTTTTATTAAACACTCTTGGCATAAACATACTATGAATGACTTCTATGAAGAAGATAAATAAAAAGATATACTTTCTTAATCAAAACGGTAAGCATCAATACACTCTTATTCTACAATACTTAATTTTTTTGTAGAACTATTGCTTCTATTTTTAGAATCAGGAGGCTTTTTGATAGGAGACTAACTTTGTTATTAGTGTTGTTATGTGTTAAACTATTGTTTAAAGGGACGAATAATAGAGATTGGTTTTTTTGGAGAGTCAATATGTTAAGGTTAAGTTTATTTCAATTCAGTTTTATTATTACTTGTTGTTGATCTAGAACGAAGAGCTTGTATTTCAAAAGGATTTGAGATCTTTTTTTTATCACTTTAATAAGTTTTCTTGAAAAATTTCTTTATATAATGATGTTTGTTTCCAGTTTAAATATAAATTTGCTCTTTATTTTTTGAATTACGTAGAATAAAACTGCTATTCAAAGACTATTGAGAAGATGAAGGTTAACTATTTTCATTAGTATATACATGTTAAGAATTTTTAGATAGACACTTTTCTTCTGGTTCTTTCACTCCATTTTCTTAAATTCTCTTAAATTAGTTATATAAAACTACTTATAATATCTTCTCATATCTCAATTACTATTTAATTGGTGGAATACATTTATTTTCTTTTAATTCTTATTGTTCTTTCAGCATCTCTTTTATATATTCTTTATCTAATAAATTAGAAGTGTTCGTCTATAATTTTATTGATTATTTCATCAAATAACTAAGTTCATATATTATATATTATTACTTTGTGTCTACTTATAAACCTTTCATTGATACTAGTAGCATAATAGTTTTAATTTTCTATAGAATTTATTCTCTTACAGTGAATGCTCTATACATCTCCGGTAAAGTTAATGGAATTGGATCTGTTTTAGAATTAGTAATCCAAGGATGTTATAAGATTTAATTTGCACTATATCTATGAATAGGGTCCAAAGAAACACATTTCAAAAAGAGATGCTTTGCCATAGGATCAAAATCTTCTGGGAACTCCCACTTAGGATCTAGAAGTTTCTTCTTATAATCTTGAGAATGCTCTCCTCCTTTATACAAAGGATGCATTCCTGTTAACATTTAGTAAAGTATAATTCCACAACTCCAAATATCTATTGGCTTAGAGTAAACACGCTAACTAAACAACTCTGGAGCCATATAAATAAGTGTTCCACATTGTCCATGCAATACAATTTATCCAGCTGATAATCCAAAATCTACAATTTTTAGTGTACTGAAATCGTTAGAGTCTTCTACTAGTATATTCTCTTATCTTAATTCAATTATAGTTACTTCAGGCTTAAGATCTCTATGCACTACTCCATGTTCATGAATAAATTAAACTGCTTTGAATATACTGGTCATAATGATTCTAGCTTCTTATTATGTATATTTTCGCACTTTCAACGGACCCTATTTGATAAGAGCCATTTCAATAAGCAGCTTATTTTCTGTTTCTCTAACACCCTTAAATTGGACTATATTTGGATGTTTCATCTTAGAAAGAATTTAAGCCTCTGATAAGATCTAGGCTACCTTATAATCTTTTTTGGGAAGAATCTGAATTAAAGATTAGAATATGATCTTACTTTCACAGCCACATGTTCTCCTCCTCCATATTTGTAGATAGCTTCAACAACCTTTCCAAAACCCCCAACTCCTAAGAATTTAATGACTTAATAGTATTATTCAAGTTCTTCCATTTAATTATATAAAAATCAATCATTAAGTTAAGTGGTGAAAGCAGCACCATTGAGAATCCAATAATCAGGGTTCTTTTTAGTGGGACAATCAATTGCTCTAATAAAGTTAGTTGAATGTCCTGTAGTCGATAAAACTCCTGCTCGTAGGCCTAAAGGTAGAATTTAATATTTAGATTACTAGTTTTATATAAGGGCATCGAATAATCGTTCTAATTTGGTTTATAATCTTGAGTGGGTATAAAATGGATGACAGGAGCTTGGACGATTAATTATCCTGGCAATTGATCTTCTAAAATTCCTTTATTGAGATCAAATCTACACCCCTCAATAAATAAACCATATATATATGCACCATTGTCAGGCATCGAGGTAATCTAATATTGATTAAATGATTTACCATCTCATGATCAATATAATTGAAAAACTTAAAGCTGAATCTAATCATATCTATTGCAATCTAATTTTTTCTTGCAAATGATTATAATACTGAAGTTAAGAATCCTTAAGGAAAGAAGAAAGCAGATATCCAGTATCCTTTTGGTTGTCCAACCTCTAAATTGAACCAATCTCTAAAGAATGTCACTCTTTTTATCATATCTTCATAAAAGGCAGCAAGAGGTTTCAAAGTTGGATATGCTTTATCTACCCAAATAGATGGTACTTAATTATTGAGTAATGAGCTGTACATCATTTCAAGTTCAGTTGACATAACTACTTCACCTTTAATTGCAGCTTATATGTTTTTTATCGAACTTCCAATTATTTATAATAATTTATTAAATCTTTAAGTTTCTTAATTTAAGCATACTTTTAAAGAATCAATCTCTAAAGTAGTACTTTATAAATTAATTGATGAGAGTATTTTTTTCTTCTCTTATTCCTTTATTTAAAATGGAATCTTTTAACACAAAACCTCACATATATCATATACAATTTAATCAGATGTTTTAGTTTTTTAATCTGATTTGTTTGTTAATGCAATTTCATTTGGTTAAATACTGAGTATGGTAGTCAATACAGATTTAGATTCTGTTAATTTAAATATTAGATTAACATTTTCATTCATTCCAAAGACTTCAGGTTTTTCAAAATCAGGATATTTATTTATCAATCTTCTATATTCAATTATATTCATTTCACAAGGTTATTTATATACTCCTGAATCAGAAAATTAATATCCATCATTCAAAGCATCCTCACTAAATTTTATATCTATATAAATTACTTGATGTACTTGCTTAAAATTGTTTATAGACATCTTCTATCCCAATCATCAGCTATTCTACCACCATAAGTAATCTCACCAATTACATACAAAATTGCATCCCATGGAATCTCTTGATGAATATCCACAAAATTCTTTAATAATGTTTAGGAGGTCTCCAAATCAGAATCATTAAATCTACTTAATGATAATAATTTACTCATATCTTATATTCCATCCCAATGAACCAAACCTACGACGCTCTTAAACAACTGCATGAAAGAATGTAAGTGAATAAAGTAACTTCTTCCAAATTTCTTTCTTATCACAATTTTCTATCTAATCAGCTGATAAATCAGTATAACTCTTGTACATATTTGATTTTAATCCTTTTGGAGATTCAATTGTAAATTTAATACTATTTTAAAGAACACTTACAGGAAAATAATTACAAGACATACTTGTTAACATTAATCTAAATCCTGTATTAAATTATGATTAGAGTTCAGGATCTTCAAACCATTCAAGCTTTTTTTCAAGTGTTGTCATGAAAGTTTTACTTAAATGACAATTTTATAATATGATCCATTCACCACTTTTGACACCACTTTCAATGGCTTTTTCAGCTATAATAGCTTAGCCTTGACCTAATGATAGGATTCTTAATTTTTCAGAAGAAATCTTTTTTTAATTTGCAAATCTCATCAAACTAGCTAAAGGATCAACTCCTTGACTCAATATATAAATAAGTGGAGTTTTATGATCAGTGTCATTAAATATTTCTTCAATTGTAGATTAATAGTTTGACATGTATTTTTTTCCTAAGATTGCTTCTACATAATATGTCATGGCATAAAAAGATTCTTCTAATCTCAATACTTTAATTATCATTAATTTCTAAAATGGTGTCAATTAATCATTTAATAAAATCCATGGATTTTCTGATTAAATCAAATTTTCTGTTTCTTTAAAGTTTGTCAAAGTTTGATTATAAATTTAAGTAAAATTCTAATGAACAGTTGTTAGTTAATAAAATTCAGTCCATGTTTTTTGAGTCATCTTAACTGTGTTAGGTATAATAGGTGGTTAAACTGTTAAATTAGCTCCTCTTATAAACATATTCCATTCTGCAAAACTTATTTCTTTAGCATCCAATTATATTTTAACAGTCATCAAAAATGAAAATATCCTTTTATGCTAATGAAATAAACCTCTACAAATATTTATATATATTGCTTCAGTTATACAATCTAATAATGTTACTATTCTTATTTAAATGTTATCATTTTTTTCAGAGTTCCTAATAACACTTTAATAAAGTTTCTTGTACCAATTTAACGAGAATTAATACATAGGATCTACAAGAGTAAAATCAGCAATTACAAAATAGAGCAGACTTCCTCTTGTAGCTATTGGTAAATATTATTATCTTTCTGTTTGTATCTCTGCAGATTTCTACTCTTATGTAATTAAAGTTTCTTTAACTTAAATAGCTTCTTATTTAGATATTTTAAGACTTTCTATTAAATCTATATTATCTAATATCATTCCCTTTGAATTTGCCAATAGATTTAATATCTCTTCTTCATTCTTTCGAAGGCTCCTCATTCCTGTTGAAATGTTCTTAATTAAATCTTTTTGTTCTTCCTCCAATTCTGGTTTTTCAATCTATAGAATATCTCCAAGTAATTGTTCTTCTAATCCTTATTCTGTTAAGTTAAAATTTATTACTGTTACCCTAATAAATATTTCAGGTAAGAATTATGGATTAGAAAGCTTAGAGCAAATAAATAATTTAAAATTTGAATCAAATTCTATTTCCTTATCTCCAATCTTAATCATTTTTTTTCTATTTGAAAGACTTATTTATCTTAGTAATATAGGATCTAAACAAGTATAAAGTTACTCTTAAACATCTTCTAATAGTAAAGGGCTTCCAGTTTATATAGCAATTTCAATATGTTTAACTAATCCTTCTTAAGTACTCTTCAAAACCTTAAGATTTTAATCCCTATATGTATTTTTGATCCAAGTATTAGCTTACAATTAAGGATCAATAAATAAAGGGTAGGATCTACTGAACTTTGATATTATCCCATTTGACTTTGAGATTGTGTCATTAGGTAATCCATTTGCAGTCCATTACTGTATTTCGAGAGTATCTCCTAAAACACATTCAAAATTATATTTTTTGATTAATGGGAATGCTAACTCTGTTGCTTTTTCTATCCAATTCTAAATTAATTAATTTCTATATATTCCAGAAAAAGGTCCCATGTATGTTACAGTAGCACTACCTAGAAATACATTTCCTAAAAGTAACTAAATATCTTCATTGAGAATTTGAATTTTGACTTTCCATCTATCTTATTCATCTGCCAAACCTATAGTAAGTTCTTCAGCTCTTATTAATCTTTACTGAGAAGTTTAAATATTTTAATCAAGTAGGTCTTTTTCTTATTTATTTGAATTAAATTATATTTCTAATTCAGTTACTTTTCTTACAACTTAAGCAAGTTCAGATTATTTTATGGCCAATTCCTTCTTTGCTTTTTCTAGTTATTTATTCATAGTTTCAACCTATGTTTTTTTCTTTTCTACATCATTATTAATATCTGTAAATTCACTTACAGCTCTCACCCACTCACAAATTGATTTTATAGTAATGCTAATTTTTTAAATTAGATTTGGAATGAATTCTGGATTGCTAGCAATTTTAGCTTTAATTTTGCTTTAAGTTGTTTATTTAATACGGGTCACATCTAGTCCCTTCATTTTTTATAAGAGATTTTGATCTGCCAATAGTTTTTTAATTGAATCCCAATCCAATTTTTCTTCAAATAATATAGCAACACATTCAAAAGTAAAACGAATAATAGGTTATGGATTATTATTACTTTTAAATTCAGAAATATCATTTCTATTAAGTGTATTTAATGTTTCAATAGCAAAATTTAAATTAGGAATAGCTTCATATAGAATTTTATCTGCTTCTGTTTTAGTCTCTTTAATTTTAGAAGCCTGCTCATTAACTTATCTATCTTCCTCTGATACTAATTATTTAACTCTATTAGCTTCAGTAGAATCAATTTATAATTTTTATAACAATTATTCTTATTCAATGGTCTTTTATTTTAAAATAGGTTACATTTAAGTCAATTTTATTTTTAAATCACTAATAATACTATTAACTTCATGTAATTTTTATAATCCTGAAGATAATTTTTATCTATTGGTTACCAATTCTTCTTTTTTCATCATCAATAATGTCTTATAAGTTTCTATTAAATCAAGGTATGATTTAGGTGTAATATAAACTTATCTTCTATAGACAGCATAATAATCTTCACATTTTTTATCTACACTTTAATGAACATGAACACACATCTAATATAAATTTTATCTCATCTCTTTTGTCAACCCATCAAATTCAAGTGTTTACAAAAACATTTCTGCAAAACTCATTAAAGCCTCTTATGGCCATTTGTGTAGCCATCCTATAGTACAACAATTTAATAAACTTGGAAACATTCTCAATCTAACTCTCAATCTTCCTCCTACAGGTGATAGTCCTAATACAATATGTAAATTTGATCTCACTTTTTCTATAAAATAAGGATAAATATGATTAATGTTTAGTTCTTTAGCTTCTGTTTATAATCCTTAATTAATTAATTCTAAATCATCTTTTGTTAACATATTAGGTACTTCTCCAGAATTAAGGAGACTATTAATATCCTCTAAGAATCCTTCTTATAAAATTTAAGTTTCTGTAAAAGAAAAAGCAATTAATTTATTATCAATCCCAACTGCACACATAATTCTAAATAAAACTTCTTTAAATTCTTTTTTTCCATATTTTTTCTTACTTTCTATTGTTTCAACTTTGCATCCAGCTAATATAGCACCCAATTATATTAAAGATTTCTTACCTTAACCTCCAACTCCTACTAACATAAAATGTCCTCTTTGTTATCTTAAAACTCTACTAATTCTTGTTAAATGTTGAATAGCATCTTTAAAGAGTACTAAATTCATTTTTGTTTATCCAATCATATATTCATTAATAGTTTTAATAAGCTAATTGAAATCTTTGACTTCCTCATAAATACGATCTTATAATTCTGCTTCTTTTTTCTAAAAATCAGCAAAAATAAAAGGTCGTTATGAATCAAATAATTCAATGACTTTATATTCTGTCTTAAAAAATAAGAATATATTTTTAACTAAATTCTCTTTAAACCAATCTTAATCCTATTAATTAATTAATCTATCCATAAAAACACGACATGTTTCATGTGCCCATAATCTAATTATTTGATCACTCTTTACATAAATCAAAGGTTTAGCTTATAATATTCCTTAAAATATTTTGCTGACATCCCTTAAGTTGAAGACATAATGTGACTTTTCTGGTGTAGGTAATAAAGTCTTTTATATTTCTTAATACATTGATAGAGTTGCATTTACAATAGAATAATTATCACTCAGATCAATAATTTCATTTTTAAAATAATTATTTTTAAAATAAGCCCTTAAAATTCTACTAAAAATACAGGATAAGGTTTCATCGTTTGAATTGGGTACACTCAGCAAAACGAAATGCCGAGTGAACCTTATAGTTAAAGGAGATCGACCTCCTCCAGGTGGACCACAAGCACATATTAATATAGTATTATCTATATCCTTCCAATTAAATGATTTTCTATCATAAACTCCTTTATAATCTATAAATTATCTTAATAATTCTATTGGAGGTTATGCACCATATTATTCTAATGAAGGCATATTAACATCATCAATAAAAATAACAAATTTTTTACCTGGAGGAGGCATAAGAATAGTTCTACCTTTCTTACGTTAAGCTTATAATTTTTATTCTATACTTAATTAAGTTGTTTAACTGGATGTTTTTGCTGACAATGTCATTTACATTAATGAGATTAAACCTTCATCTCTTAATTTTTGAATAGTAGAATTTATCATAGTAGTTTTACCTGTTCCAGTTACTCCAGTGATAAAAATAGGACAATTTGTATTTACAGCTTATTCTAAAAACCAACCATGAGCCACTGTTTATGGAGTTTAAACAATCATGTCAAAGTAACTCATACCTTTAACATATTGAAATTATGGTATAATATCATTCCATTAAATATAATTTATCTCAATTAATCCATCTATTTTAGTTATTTCTACTAAACAAGATAATAAAGATCCTCTAGGTAAAATATCAACTGAGAAAGTATCATTTATAATACTTTCAAATTTGGAATAATCATCTGATATTAATGTTGCACCAACAGACCAGGCATATACCCAAACAAAAAGCTTTTCTAAATGTTTTTTTGAAATTTCATCTCTTAAATTGCAATTCAATTATTAATTATAATATTGAATAACCATTCTTATAATTTTAATTAATCCAACTGCCATTTATGTTTCATGAACTGGTATTAATTATTTACAACTTTTAATAATTTAATTAATTGATTTACTAAATGAAACCTTAATTTATATTAGCATATAATCTATTATATCATTACTTAGAATATCAATAAGTGTCATAGCTTCTGTATATACAATTGGTTCATATCCTAACACTGTATCATCAATGTAAACTATACCACATCTACTTATAGTTGAAGGTGAGGCTGCATTTAAATCTAATACTTCAAAAATCATTCTCATTTAAGTATTCAATTTGATTCTTTCACCATTACTTAAGCATAAGGTTAATGAATCATCCAATACAGTATTCAAATTTTCAACCCAAATAGCATCAACTGGTCCATCAAATACAATCCATTTCTTTTCTTCTATTTCTAAAGATGCCTATCCTCTAATTATATGAGATGCTAGACCATCAGTCCATTATTAAGTTATCATATCAAATTAACCATATAATTCTTCTATTGTTATAGCTTTTGGATTTAAAATCTAATGTTAAACTTTCTGATATATTTAGTGATTATTAACTTCTTTTAAAGAATGCTGCTCATATAATATTTTATAAGATTCTCTAAGCACATTTTGAATTTAAGATTTACCACCCATTGTAACTCCAACCAATACTACTCCAAACCTCACTTCCAATGTTTCATGAAATTGTAAAACCTTTTCTATGAAAGTATCTTATTACTATAAATAATTAAGCTCTATAACATTTTTAATTGTTGTTTCTAATTCATCCCTCTGTTCTATTGGTATTTATATTCCTGGGAATAGATCACTTACTATAGCATTAAACAATGGTATATCATGAGATAAAAGTTTTGGTAAATTACTCTCCCTCATCGCTCTAACTAATACAATATCTTCATTGATGTGTAATTCTGCTCTTTTTAATGATCCAGCAATAACTAATACAGATTTGACTGCTCTCATACCAAAATCATAGTGATTTTGCTAACTCAATTATTCTGAACTTAATTGATACAATTTAACCATCTTCCTTGATAAATCTTTTGCATTTGAAAATCCTTCTGCATATAACATAATTTCTGAAATCAATCTATAATCAGGTACCATCATAGCTACTGGTCTAAATAGTACTTTTAAATTATCAGGTAATTCTGTTCTACCAGCATAACCAGGATTCATTGTAATAAATATACCCAAATCAGGATTCAATTATACATTTTTACCAAACAAATAAAAATTCATTTTATATTCTAATAAAGCTTCTCTTATAGTTTATATTTATTATGCTATAGCTGATAATACTTCAATATTGATTCTGTTAAATTCATCTAAACAAACCCAAGCTCCACAATATGCCAATCCTGCAAATAGTTTTTCTATCAATTTAGCTGTAATCTAATCTGAACAATTAAACACTATACAATATCTACCCAATGCTTTGGCTAAATCTTTGCATGATTCTGTTTTTCCAGAACCAGCTGGTCCTTATGGAGCTGCTCCTAATTTAATACTTAAAGCTCCTGTAATAGTCATCCAACATCTATCGGTTAAGGGAGTTATAATTAATCTTGTTGTTGATCCCAAATATTCATAACCATACATAATTTTTGCATTTGATTATCTTGCCTATACACTTTCCTCATCATGATAAAATCTCAATTATTATTACCATTTAAAATCCATTATGCCTTCCACAGATTCATTTCTCATATTATCAACTATATCTCTAAAATGAACATCCTAAGTGACCAAAGCCAAAAGAGTTCTTCTTTATAAAGTATTTAGATTTCCTCTAATTAATAATGTTAATTCATCAAGCATAGCTACATTAGCATCATACCAATCATCTAAATCTCCTTCTGCATTTGCTTATAAATAATTTTCTTCAGTAATCTTAGTCCAAAATATTGAATCAATAGTAATTATAATTTATAAAGGAAACTCAAAGATCCAATCCTTTCTTTAGGTATCTTCTAATTAATATTTAATTAAAGATTATCTCATTACTCCGTTTAATGAACTCTTCATTTTATCTTCCAATGCTTTAAACCAATCTTCTACTTCACCTCTAGCTGTATATCCCTTAAGTACTGCAATTTCTCCTTCAGCAGATATCATTCCTATAGCATTTTCTTATTAATCAAATTAAATCTTAGCTAAATTTTCAAAACATTTTTTTAAATATGGTTAAATAGCTTAAACATTTTTTGCATTTGATAATATATCTAATAGTTCATCATTAGATAAAAAATAAAATCTTTAAAAAGCATCTCTTTTCTTTTCTAAAAATTCATCCAAAGCCTTTTATATAACATCAAAATTATTATTATTTTATCTTAATTAATTAAAATATAATCTATTTTAATAATCATCAGCCCATCTTTTAACTATACTATTATCTCTAACAGTTCTCATTAATTTCTTCCATAATATATCAGCTTATTAAAATATTTTAGACTCTTTAACTAAATTCTTAGCACTATAAGGAGAATTCAAAATAGGTTCTAAATAAAGCCAGTTTCTTTAATGAAGCATCCATTCATCAAACAACTCCTAAAAGTATCTTAACAAAGATTATTATCTCTCTACTTCTGTACGTATACCTTCAACAAATCGAGAAGCTAAAATATTATTAACAGTTAAAAGTGTGTCATCAATCTTAGATATCAAATCTTGATTATTTCCTAATATAAAGATATCTTTAGAATCTCTATAAGATTAAACAGTAATTACAGCTTATCTCCAAATTGATTCTACTTATTCTAACATTTTAACTAATTCAATTTCCTTACCAGCTCTCAAAGCAATTTCACTTAACTTATCTTTTACTTAATCTAAGCCAACATTTGTAATCCATTAAACATCATACTTTGGATCATCTAATGGAGTGAATGGTTCTAAAATAGGCTCTTTAAACAATTATTAATTTTCAAGAATCAAAGATCTAATTTAATTCCATTATTTATCTGAAATTGCAGGATCTTTTAATGCTTAAAGTACTTGATAAACTCCTCTAAATGCTTCAATATCTGACTTAAAAACTCTTGCTACTTCATTTTTATCTAATTCTTTTGCACATAAATTTGCTGACTTTTATAGTTTTTCCATAATATTGTTCATTTCATCTAAATCAATTTCTGTATAATGTTATTTCAACCAAGTAGAGTAATTTTAAACCCATTCATTTCTACCACACCATAATCTTTCCAATAATGTAAATTCATTATTAAACATTTCTAATTTTTCAAATGGTGTATATTCTAAATTTAATGCAATTTAATAATCATTTAATTTATTAGCATGAATCTTTAATTCATCTACTTATTTTCTAATTCCAATCACAAATGTAATCATATTATTTAAATCAGCAGCCAAAGAATTCAATGGTTATTCAGAAACTCTATCATTTAAATCTTTTACTGTATTATCTACTTAAGGTATCATTCTTTCCATATCTTTTCTAAATTTATTTAAATTTTAATCATAATTTACCATAGCATCATCAACTTTTTTACGTAATTGACTAACCTATTAAATACATTCACCAAATTTTTATTTATGTGAATCCTAGATCTTAATCTTCAATTCATCCATAAGTAAAGCCATTGAAGTTACTTCTTATGAAGCATTACTCAAATCTTCAAATTAATTATTAATTACATTAACAGCATCCATATAATTTACAAATTACTCAACTGTTATAGGAGTTATAGCAATTGTAGAATATAATTGAGCAGTTTTCTTTGTAAATAGTATTGCTTTCTTATACATATAATCTGGTATGAATCTTTGTAATTCTACAATGCAATTCATAGCACTGGATTTAATTTTTGCCTTTAATTTGTGATTATCAAATAAAATTACACCTATATCTTATGTAGGTTCCATATCTTAAAATAATTGATCCTACTTTTTGTATCTATTTATGGCATTACGATATTCATCAACATCCATATCTTTGAATTGTTTTTCAATATTTACACCAGTATTTTCTACATACCATTTCAAAAAAGGTTTTAATTTATTAGCATATGATTCAAGATGATCAAATGCTACCTCTAATTCTCTTCTCATTTAACCACAAAGATTTTGAAAATTTTCACTTCCATTAATAATTGCCTTAAAATCAACCTTTTCTAATAGTTGATAACCATCATCTTGTATATATTGCTATAAATCTGGCATCGATAACATTTCCTTATGTCTAGTGGTTATACGTATTACACTATTATTGACTACGCTTTCAAATAATTTGAAAACTTATTCTCTTTAAGGATTAAATACTATATACTCTCCTTTACCAACAGCATCAACAATTATCCAACACTATGGTTAACCTTTTCCATAATATCCTTTTCTTTTACCTCCTGAGTTTTATCTATATTATTCATTAAAATCTTTAATTTATTTAACTATATGTTCAACTGAATTTTACATCATTTATAATTTAGCATCAATTATTACATAATCAAGATATTTAATAAATTTTCTTAACCTTTTATAATGAGTTCTTATAGTAGCTTCAGTAGTAAATGGCATCTCTTTTCCAGATTCATCACCTACTAATAATGGTGCTCTATCTTCATTATCATCCTCTTATAATGGGATACGATGAGTTTCCTTATAATTTATTAATGACTTTTGACAACATTCTATTATGATTTATTAAATCTATTTTTCATATGAATCAAATTATTTGTCCATTTTAGACATAAGGTGTTTATCTTGTATTATTTTATAATTGTCAAGGGTTTAAGGGTTTCCTGTTGAAGTATCTAAAAATCTTATATCAGATGCCATTTACTAACATATTCTTTTTACTTCTAATAAAGTAATTCTTAATTATTTATCAGTTGAAAACAGATATGAAACCATCAATTCTTAATTTTTAGCTAAAATTTTCTTTCTCATCAATGTTTTCCATAAAAAGAAGTTTTTCCATAATTTGTATTTTCTGAAAAAGTCAATTTTCTATAAGTCTTAAAAAAGATTAACCTCTCTTTACCATTCTTCAATAGTTAAAAAAGTTGTCTCTTCATTTTGATAATAAGTAATGCCTCTAGAACTTATTGTCATATATTCTTTAATATTTCTATCTTCAAATTCTACAATTTCATAATCATAAGCATTATCTCTTTTATTTAAGTAACAAAACTAATCAGCCATTTCAGGATCTGTTCTAATTAAATAAATAAAATCCATAGGAGATAAATAAGATTATTATAACTACTTCTTCTTTTATTTTTTTAATTCTTTTTTTAAGATTAATGTTTCTTTCCTTCTCTCTTGAAATTGAAATAGATTAATAATAGAATCATTGACTGATGAATTAGGGTTCTATACATCATCTAACATACTCATTCCATAATCACTTTATAGTCTTTGTTCTAATGGCGATAAATTCTTAGGTTTTTTAGAGTGATCTTAAACAAAAGAAGTATCATTTCTAATGTCTTGAGTTAGTAATGACAACAAATACTTTTGCCAGATTAATACACTGATTGATCAAGAAGAAATCTACCTTATTAAATTGTCACACCTAAATTAACTTATGGAGATGTAATTGGTTCCAATCTTTATTTTGAAATTTTTGGTATCAAATATGGTTTTGATACATTAGTTATTGGTTAAGTATGTTTTCGTTCGTTAGGATCATATCGATTAATGTTTTTGTAAAGTCTATTCTTAAGCTATCTTTGAGAAAGGTGATCAAAATTGAAACGTTTATTATTGTCACTATCCATAATAAATTATTAATATATGGACAGAGATTCATAAATATTTTAATATGTTAATATTAATAGAGACTCCTGCTGGATTTGCCCTCTTTTAAGTTTCTAACACTAAGGCACTTAATAAAATTGATAATATCTATGATTACTTGCAAAATGAAAAGCAAGCTAAAAAATTGTAAGCATTCTCATATAAATTTATCTTAGGATTACACCTTTTGCATTCCAACAATTTAAGGATACATAAGAAGCTCTGATTGCCACTAGTAAGCTTATTAATGGTAAAATCCCCAAAAAACTTAGTAAGTTTTTGGAAAAGAATGTAATATCATAGGATGTTTAGGATTAAATTGCAGGTAATAATTACATTATACATTAATATAGTTTAGGATAAAAAACTTGCTAAGTAACTCTAAGAATAGATGGGATTAAGTTGTATTTAAACCCCAGTTACAGAGTAATTGTTTAGAGGCATCAAATCACAATTAACTAATTTAATTGAAGGCCTTAGTGAAGCTGAACTCAAAAGCATGACCTTAGGTTTGGCACATGGTCTTTCTAGATACAAGCTTAAATTTTCAACTGAAAAAGTGGACACCATGATTATCCAAGCAATTGCTCTTCTTGATGATTTAGATAAAGAAATTAATAATTACATGATGAGACTTAGAGAATGGTTTGGATGGCATTTCCCAGAATTAGGAAAGATTATTACAGATAACCTAATATATGCTAAGATTGTTAAAGCCATTGGTATGAGAATCAAGACAAGCTAAACTGATCTTTCTGGAATTTTACCAGATAATCTAGAAGCAGATGTCAAATAGGCTGCAGAAGTTTCATTCGGTACTGAAATCACACAAGAAGATGAAAAATTTATTCTTTGTTTGGCTGATTAAGTCATCGAATTGACTGATTACAGAGCCTAATTATCAGAATATTTGAAAAATAGAATGTAAGCTATTGCCCCAAATCTTACAACTATGGTTGGAGAATTAGTAGGAGCAAGACTTATTTCCCATGCAGGATCACTAGTTAATCTAGCTAAATATCCAGCTTCTACTGTTTAAATCTTAGGAGCTGAGAAAGCCTTGTTTAAAGCTATTAGAACTAAACATAACACACCAAAATATGGTTTGATCTTTTAAGCCAGTTTAGTAGGAAGTGCTCCTGCTAAATTGAAAGGTAAAGTTTCCAGAACATTAGCTGCTAAAACAGCCTTGTGTATTAGATATGATGCTTTAGGTATAATTTAGTAATTAATTTATTCTAGGTGAGGGATAAGATGCTGAATTTGGAATCACTAACAAAGCATTTTTAGAAAAAAGAGTTCATTAACTAGAGGAAGGAGTCAACTATAGAGATGTGAAAGCTCCATAAAGAGGAAAGGCTAAGCCAGTTTCCTCTTAGGCCTAATATTAAGAGGAAGCAGACTTTTAACCTTAAGGAGCTACATGGATGTAGAAATTCTAAAAAGGTGATGATAAAAGATAGGCATCATAAGATTTAGCAGAAAACTCAAAATTCAAGAAGGTGAAATAGTATTGAAAGTACATTATGTATAAATAAACAACTCTACATTTCTTGTCTATTATCCATCCATTATCTAAATCTACAATTCTAACTCATTTTTATTCTTTCTTTTATTTTAGCTAACAAATTATAAGATTCATTTCTGAGAAGGATTAATAAATTATTGATTTTTATTTTGTTATAATATATTAATAAACATATTCAAACTGCTAAATTACTTAATTTTCTAAAATCAAGTATTCAATTTAAAATCAAGATATAATTAAAAAAAGGAAAACTCTTAATAAAATTACAACCATTTATTATTAACTCGAAATTGTAATAATTATTGTCATTAAACTTTTTAAATTAAAGATTTATTGGTGATTTCAAACTAATTCAATATGTTTGTACTCAACATACTTTAAGTTAAAGATATCTAAATAACTTTAAATATATTAATTATTATTTTAATCATTTGCATGTGTATTCTTATTTCTGCTATTGTTTTTATAATTACTATTAGTTGTATTTTACAGTATATATTTTGGGAGTGAGATCCGTAATTCAAAGTTTGAATTGCTTGACTTTTCTGATTTATCTCTTTATATTTTATTTATCATTAAGAAAATAGAGTTATTATTTTGCTATGAAATTTAGATACCATTTAGCCAAGCAGTTCTTTCCAAGTATTTAACATTTTCTTTAATTGATAATTCAATTTTGCATCTTACATTGTGCTGGTTTTCTAAATAGGTTTCATTAGTACTAATATTATTCTGTATTCCTTTTAGATTTTGATGGCTACTTAAATGAGTTTGAACAATTGTTTAAGTTCTTTGTTCTCACAACAATTGCATAACTTCTTGATGGAGAAAATTCACTATTGTTTCAAGTCCATCTATATTCATAATTTTAATAAAATAATCAATGCATGCGTTGTTTTAGTTGTATGTAATCATTGAGAATCTTTTTCAACCATCTCCAACACTCTCTCAATTCAGGTTTCGAATTAGGAAAATGATTTTAAGGATGACACTGTATTACTAGATCCACTATTGAATTAACGAACTTTGGTATTGAAGGATCTTTGATTAAGTTTTCCAAACGTGTGATTTCTTACTTTAAACTCTAATTTTCCTTCACTAGCAAGCTGTTTTCAATTAATTAATTTTGAAATTAAACTTCTTTTTCTTTTAATTGCATCTCAAATTCATTTATTTTATCTATTACATTATCTTTTTAATAATGAGATGGTTCAGATAATCTATTCATCAATTATTTTTAATGAGCTCTCATTTCACTTATCATTTATTCTTTGAATTCTAATTATTTTGTGAGTTGATCAACTTATTTTCTAAGCTCTTAAACTTCATCCCCCATAAATCTTTCTGCAATAGGACTCACTTATTATTATTTTAAATATTGGGAATAGTATAGTTGTGTCGAGGAATTGTGAGAAAGTTAGTTTGTTTAACGATTCATTAAATTTTATTTAGAATTTTAATAATATTAAAAATTTATTTGGGTTCAACAAAGAAGCTAATCAACATAAAATAGAAAAATTACTCAATTAGATTTCTCTTATTTATTTAAAGTAAAATAGTTTATTGATATAATCTCAAACTTACAAAACAATATAATTTTACAATTTATAAATCTTCACTCTATTTAATCAAATTTAGAAATCTTAATGAATATTCACTTTGTAAGATATTGATATTTAAATATAAATAAAAATTATATTGTAATGATTTTAGCATAAATTAATTAATTATAAAAAGTAGCATTTTTCAAATTCAAATTGGAAATGAATTTTTAATCTCCTCTTGCAAGAAATTTATTTAGCACTCCTGAAAAATAGTAGATGGAACCAGAATTGTGTAAAAAAGTAATTATTGATGATCAAATACAGCAATTCGATAATTCAGGAAAAAAATAATTCAAATTCTAGATTATGTAGAGCTTTATCAATAAATAATTAGTCCTATTAAGACTTAAACACCAATCAAATAAAAACATCATCATTCACATATTACTCCAAGTACATCTGAAAATGATTGCATTGGAACTTCATTAGTTCAAAGATTTTAAAATCAAATGACATTAGATTAAATTAAATAAAGTCCTCCAAGTACTCCAAAAAATAAAGGAACAAAATCGCATAAAGAATTAACTGCTTAAAAATAAGGTACTGCCACTCCAAAAAAAAAGAAAGTAATAAAAATATTTTAACTGAAAGAGTGCAATAAAAAGTATTTAAACAAGTGCATGGGCTATGGATATTGAAGATTAATCAGAAGAAGAGAGTCCAACATTTGAAAGATCTAGATATTATAATGAATATACTTAATTGGCAGTCATAGGTAATGGAAATTTTGGTACAGTTTATAAATGCAGAAATAATATTGATAAACAAATTTATGCAATTAAATGTGTTAAACTTTAAGGTAGTGGCAAATCATATGATGCAGCAGAATCTCTTAATGAAGCATAAGCACTTGCTTATTTGACAGCTAAAGGAAGATGTAAAAACATAATTAGATATTATACTGCTTGGAATGAAAGATGTTATTACTATTTATAAATGGAATATTGTGATTTTAGTGTTACTTCTCTTTAAGTAATTATATATTATTATTATTTTTTAGGAATCAAGAAAAGAAAAAAATGAAAAACTTGAAGAATTTGAAGTTAAAAAGATTTTAAAGGATATGTTATAAGGTTTGAAATTTCTTCATGAATAATTAATAACACATTTTGATGTCAAACCAGATAATATTTTATATAGCAAGAATGAAGGATGTTATAAATTAGCTGATTTAGGTTTATCCAGATTAACATAATTAAAAAAAGGAGAAGATATTAATGAAGGAGATTCTCGATATTTAGCTCCTGAAATTTTATCAAATGTATATTATATTTTAGAATTTTATAGCTAACAACTTAATCAGATTTAAGTAAATCAGATATTTTCTCACTTGGTGCTTCGATTTATGAAATTATGATCGAGGAAACTCTTCCTACTTGTGGGGAAAAATGGTTGAAATTGAGATAAGGATTAACTGTTAATGATTTTGGATCTGGTATTTTAATATATATCTATAATGATTAGATTTCTATTCTATTAAATTACGAAGATTAATTTGTAGAATGATGAATCCAAATTCAATTTTCAGATTGAGTGCAAAGTAATGTTTGGAAGATCCTTATTTATATATTCCTAAGGAAAAGTTTATTAAATGGGAAAAACTTAGAGGATATTAATTAAGATAATAATTAGATTTTATTAAAATTATAGAAACTAAAAAAAGATAAATGAGTGTTTGATATTTATTGAAATATAAATAATTAATGAATTAAAATTAAAACTTTACAAGCAATCTAAATCTATTTCCTGAAATAGGAACTCATGGATCTAGAGGAAAAGTATATAGTTAAACTTATAATAGTAATATGGTGGAAATAATATTACTATGAGAGGAACAGAAATTTTTGAAGGTCTTACAACTGGAAGACCTTCAAAAAATATCATCCAAGCTCATTTTAAAGTCTTAAGATTTTATAGAAAAGTGTGTCGTCTAATTCCATTTTTATTAAGAATTCATGATTTGGAAGTCACTTGTAATTCATAATAAGCAATGTTAAATGTTGCAAATGTAATTAGAAAAAGAGCATATCTAAGAGATCCAGATGCAGTTGATAGATGGGTTTTAATTTAATTATGACATTCATAGGTTTATAGAGGATATGAATTACTCTACCAAGCTGAATGGCATATATCAAATAGAGATCATTTATTCCAATATTTTTCTAATTAAAATAGATCTGATGCTGGATATTCATACCTAGAAAATTAAAAACTTAAAGGAAAGAGTGAATTCTTAAAAGATTTCTATATTGGAAATAAAACATATGAATATTGAAATCATAAATCTAATATAACATATTGAAAACAAGACATTAATTATTCTACATGTTATATTTCTTTCCTTATATTATCTAAACTAAATATTGTTAATATAGTAATTAAATAATTCTTGTTAATTAATGATCTTTATTATTTTAATATATAATTTAATTTGTAAAAAAATATAATCATAAATTATGTTATCTTGAAGAGAACATATGATAATTTATTTAATCTATTAAAGTTATTACAATAGAAGGTCTTAAATAAATTAGCTAAAATACTATTTAAGAATCAAGGAATATATCTTAACAAAATTCTCTTAGCAAAATAAGCCATATTAAGAATATTTAAAATGATTTTGATATAATGACTATTTCATTTTTCTTTCTAAACTTAAGTAGTAAAAGGTAAGTTCAATTCAATTTTTTTAAGAAAATTCTTAAGAGGTCCAAGGCTGCACTAGGCTTTATCTGCTATCACTTGGATTACTATGCCACCTCGATCTGCAAATATTATATCACCACAATATTTAATAATTGCTCCAGCTATTAAATTTTCATGTTCTCCTTATATGAGACCTCTTTGATTTATTTCATTAAACATTTAAAGACAAAAGTTAATAAATCTATCATTAAGTCCTATTTCACTTGAAATCTATTTAATGAAGGAATGTACAATATCCTATTAATTATATGAATTATGAATTTATAATAGAATTTTTTTTATTTGTTTCTCAGAGACTGATGTTTTAGAAAAAATTTCTTTCTATGTTATTAGGGCATTAATTTATTTCAAAGACGCTATTATAATTGCAACAGCAATTGCTTTATTCCTTATTTACTTCCATCCATCAAGCAATTCAGGTTTTAAAAATTTGATCCCTATTTTTAAAAGATCTTCACTTAATCCTAGTAAATTAATCTAAGTTATTATTTCTTTGACAATAGCAGATATTCTTTTTCTAATTAAATATGATTCATTATTATTTTCGACTGATGTTTCAGTCTTAATATCCAAGGATAATGCAGTAATAGAAGATTTCTTAGCTTTTTGAGGAGGGAGGAAATCAGGTGAATCAGTAGCTGCTCTAATAAGTGTGAACTTAGGAACAGGAGGTCTATCTTCTTTTCTTTTTGGAATGTCCATTTGATTATTTATTGTTATAATTTAATATGAACTTTTTTTAAAATAATAATAATACCAGTGGAAAAAAGGATTTATATTGATTATAAAATAATTAAACAAAATATTACATCACAAAATCAATAATGAACAAATGTATTCTAATTGTTACATTGTAGTATGGATGGAAATTTGGATTATTATTTTATTTTTCTCAATAATTAATATGTCAGAAGGTAATAAATTAGTGATACACAAATCATTTATTGAATAAAAGATTATAGAATTATTGCTTCTTTAATTTATATTGATGTGGTGACAAGAGAATTATTCTGAATTTTTATCAATAAAGTCATATATATATTTTGATTTCTTCAGTTATTCTTATTCTATCTACTATAATCCAATTTGTAGTATGTATTCAATTATTAATCCTGTTATATAAACATTATAGCAAGGTATAGTATTATATATACTATTATGTTTTTTCATTATTTGATAGTCAGCCATTGATGGAATGATTCTATCACTTTTTCCAATTAATTCATCCTTAATAATAACAATACATAACCCAGGAATTCCCAAATTATATTATAATGATGCAAATATACATCCATACTTTTCAACATTTATAATTTTAGACCCAAAACTTGATGTCATATCACAAACAACTATCTTATCATCACAATAGGGAAACTAATGTATTTAAATTCCTTCATTCATTTCATTATCTACATAAAATAAATAAGAAATATCTTTATGAGGAACCTCTCCTAGAGTAATAATTTTAGGATCACAAAATTTTTTGGCCTCTTCATAGGCTTATTAACTATACTTACCAGTTATTATGTATCCAGCAGTTTCATTCTTATTTAATAAATTGAATGGTATTGCCGAATATTATAAAGTTGCTCCACCTTACATTAACATTACTTGATAATTGTTAGGAATATTAAATAGTAATCTTAAATCATTCAACAATTTGTTATGGATTGATAGATATTCAGCTGATCTATGACTCATTTCTAAAACACTTAAAGAAGTTTAATTCCAATTTTTTAATTCTGATTAAGCTTTCTTTAGCACAATATCAGGCAATATCATTATTTTTTAAATAAATTGGAATATATTTATAAATAAAAAGTAGAAAATACATATTAATTAGATTAAATTTATGATATTGTCTGAATATATTATATATATATATCATTTGAACATTTAACACTTTTAAGAATCTCTTCTTCTGTAAAACAATAAGTAAGCAGCCTCACTTACAACATTGCTACTTGTTGTTCTAGAATTTGAATCATTATAATCTATCCATTTGTTAAGAACACTATTAAAAGCATATGCTGTGTAATGTCCTCCTCCTATGCCACCATAATGATTATCTACTCCATAAAGATCATATATATAATTTTAATTATCTCCAGCTTATTTAGATAATACAAAATTATTTAAATTAAGTTCAAGTGGAAATTACACCATTGAAGTAAGTTTTTATGTTCCATTACTAAAGTAAAAATTACCTAAATTGGATATTCTATTAGTTTTAAATCTCTTAAGATGAATTATCAATATCTATAATGAATAATTATAATTAAATTTACTTAAGGAGCTTTAAAGATTTCCATTTTTTTGGATGCTTGAACATGTTTCTTGCATTTATTACAATACCATTCATCACCTTTACCAAGAATTTCCTCTTTTGTAAATGCTCTTAAACAATCATCCAAATCATATTCTCCCTTTTTTATTTATGAAGATTTTGTATCATTTGTTGTTAATTCTTTACATCTTTATAATTTTAATATTGAAACAGATTTTGCTAAATAATCTGAAATAATAACTTCAATAGAAAGATTAGAACCTGGAATATTAATTATTATGTTATCCTATAATAATAATAATGTAAAATAATACATTAAATTAGATTTCCTTATTTTATTAACCAAATTGTGAATCTTTAGATCTTAAAATGAATGGTTATAATTAGTTTTATACTAGTATTGCAAATTCTTGTATGGATTCTTCCAAATTATTAGGCCTGGGCAATGCTAAAAATTCATCTTTTAATGGAAATTCTTTTGTAGTTAATTCCTTAACTGCCAAGTTTAAATGAATTCTAAATTTAAGGTAGATTAATCCATAAAGTTATTAAGCATTCTAATTTTTAATCATTACAACTTATCTAGGAAAAGATAATATTTTATCAGTTTCATAGACTTTTATTCCCCTAGAAACATAATAGAAATCTATATTTATTTAATTCTATTTCAGATTTTACATATTTGATTCTACTTCTAAAACAAACAATATTCCATTATGTTCATGTATCCATTTAGCACCTTTATCATAGGTCACTCTTTCCTAAATTGAATGATCTTTAATTAGTAACATATTCATTCTTTTGTGACTGACATTTAATATATTTTCCAATAATTTCAAAATATCTAATCCAGTCATATCACTACTTAATTACAAACTAATTTTAGCAGGCATATTTTCACTATCATCATGTATAAAATACAATGAAGATGCAAATGAGTAAAAACTAGGAATGGGTAATGATAAACTCATGAAAGGATCAAATGTCTTTGATATTCTACTACAAATTGGACAAACTAAAGTTGATTTATATTGTCCAATCATAAGTTCTTAGATTTTGCTTTGATTTCTCAAAGTATAGTTTATCCAAAATTTTTCAGAAGCCTATTGATCACTTTCATTTGTAATTTCAATATCTGTAACTATAGGTTTATTAAGAACTCTATTTAAATCTTCATGTAATCCATCTAAGAGATATGACAAAAATTCATGAGAGTCTTATTAACCATATCCATAGAATTAAGGAGCAAATTTTCCTATTACTTTTTTTAAATCAATAGCTGAAACACTAGAGTAATTTGCAAACCACATAGATTTCATTAATTCAGCATATGATGCTGCCAAAAATCCTTTAGTTCCCAATACATTATTGGGATTCAAATGTTATGCGAAATGATTATATACCATATATTCTGTAAATTCATATGTATTACTGAGACATTAGAGAGCTGCATTCATAAAACAAGTGTTTCCTAAATTCTATAAACCTGTCATTCCTCTTCTACTATCAGATAAGACTCTAGGAACATTACTTATACCAAATTTTGAATAGAGTTCTGAAACATTTTATTCTTTTTATTGTAAATTATTTGTTTCAGCAGTTAATTACCAACTTTTACCTTATTTAATTTCACATATGAGAATATCTTAAGTAGTTAAATTTAAATCATCAATTTTGGTTTTTATATCTATTTCTTTTCCTTTGATACTTTTAATAAAAGTCCCTTTTAATATCATAGACATCCAATCCATTTAACTTTATAGATCCTTAAATTTCCACCATCTGATTTCATTACCAATACCTTTTATAACTCTGATTTTTCTAGTTAATTCTTATATTTAATCAAATCCATTAACTGATAAAGATGATTCTTCTAATTAATTTTCAAGAATCATTATTTCTACAACTCTTGGAATTAACTTAAATATTAATCATAATGATTACATCTACGATTGCTCTCTCTTACTCCTCTTATTTTACAATAAGTCTTTTAACAACAATTGCGCCATAAATTTTTTCAAAAAATTTAAATACTTTTCCACTTACATGAACAAAATCTACTCCTTCTCTCAAATCATTTCTTAAAACATAGTTCAAATATTATTTTGATTATGTAGGATCAGGTAATAAATTCCATTTAATTTATAATAATCTCGAACTGTCTATTGGACCTGGTATTATTTCTATCTCTTCGTTAATAGAATCTTCATTTAGATTAAGTAACTATCTCAATTTTGTAACATTCAAATCCATAATTGGATCATCTAATACTAATGGATCTTCATTTCTAACATATAGTCTCCATTTCTAAAACCATGCTGCAGGTATCAAATAACTGCATAAACCATCTTATTAGAAATAATCTAAATCTTTTTCTTCTTTTTCTAATAGCTAAAATTGTTCCCATTAATCCTCTTTTTATAGATCTTCTTTTTTTAAATTGAACATTCTATCAAATCCTTAAATTATGCATTTAATATATTTATTATTTATGTTCCTTAATCTATCTAACTCTTATTATGCAGCACTATATTATCCTAAATCAATGTATAGCCTTGCTAAATTCAAAATCAAATCACAATATCTTTCTGAATTCTCAAATTTTGCCAGTCTTAAAATTGCTATTTACAAATCCTGTCTCTTAGTACTTTGACTTAAAATCTTATTTAACACTTCTAAAGTTTCAAGTTTTGGACTTGACAATTCATTCTCTAATAAATCAGTTAATTCTTCAATTGCCTCCTAAAATTTTTGGCTATCCACTAATCCTTATATTTTTTCCATTAATTAAGAATAATTTATATGAAATCTCTAAAAATTAACAATCAATTTATCATATCTCGTAAATTAGCAGCTGGCAGTTTTGGATTTGTTATGTTAGCCTTTGATTAAAAGTCTGGATAACATGTAGCAATTAAATTTGAAAAACCTGAGAATCAACATCATCATTCTTTAGAAAAAGAAATAGACATCTTAAGAAGACTAGAAGGTGTTTAAGGAGTACCATAATTAATTTATGCTGGACTAGAAGATGATTTCAATGTCCTTGTTTTATAACTTTTATCAAAAGATTTATCAACTTTGATAAAAAAATATAAACAATTTAGTCTAAAAACTACACTACAAATAGCTATTAAATTAGTTGAAGTCTTTTAAGACGTACATCAGAAAGGAGTATTACATAGAGATCTTAAACCTGAAAATATTATGATAGATGAAAATAACAAGTTCTATTTAATTGATTTTGGAATTAGTAAAATTTATCTTAAAAAAAATGGATCAATTTTGTACTTTTATTTTTTTTATATTTAGACCTTTTAAAGATCGTTAACCATTTATTGGTACATCTCGATATGCATCAATAGCAGCACATAAAGGTAATGAATTAGGAAGGAAGGATGATCTAGAATCTATGTTCTATGTGTTACTATTCTTTATTTATGGGTATAGATATTATTCCTCTATATATATAAGTAAATTACCTTGGTAGAATATTAAACAATTTCACAGTGATTAAAAAATTGAATAAGTTGGAGAAATGAAACTTTAAAAAACAACTGAACTCTTAAATGAGCTTCCAATTGAATTTAAAAAAATTTATGAGTAATTTACATTATTAAATTAATAAGTTACTTAAGAAAATTGACTTATGCAACTGAACCAGACTATAAGGCAATTATAAAACTGTTTCAATAGGCAGCAAAAAATTAAAAAATTACATTAGACTCCATTTATGATTGGGAATTGTAAAATACAACATAAACAGGAATCTTTTCTCATTTTGGAACTATATAATTTGAGGATAATTTATAATCTGATAAATACTCTTCTAAGTAAATTATGTACAATATAATTTTCAAAAATATTTAGGCATCTAAATACTCAATCTATAAGTCCTGTAAAACGTAGAACTGCTGGTCCTTCATTGATGAAATAACATCAGCCTTTTCTTCAAATCATTAAAGATTAAAAGAGTAGAGGAAGTAGTCATAGTCCTTTAAGTAAAATAGAGCAGATAAGTTAAATTTCAATAGATGAAATAAGTGAGGATTCAGAGTATGTTATTCCAAATGAATGTGAACATAATGGTAATATTCGAATTAGAACTTTACCAGATAAATTAAAAAAACCCAAATTAAAACCCATCTAAAACCATACAATATATTTCGATGATGAATGGTTAATAGAATCTGATAAAAATTTAGTAGATAATTATAAGAATTTAGAATCAATAAGTTATTAAATTACTTCTATATTTCAAAATAAATTAAAATGAATTTAAATAATAATTGTATATAAAATTAATCCTTATTTTTATAATTTTTATTAAACAACAAAATATTTCAGTCAAACAATTTAATTTTAAATTCAACTCTAGTATTACATCAAAACATAAATCATTTACAGAATCATAATTTATAAATATAGATTAACTTAAAAATATAATTCAAAAATTGATTTCAAATTCAATTAAAATATTTTTTCATAATTATTTATATTATGTAAAGATTTTCATCTATGTTTTTTGGATTTGGATTAGGAATTATAGGAATGAGCTTATTATTAGACCCTTGGGGATAAGTATTAAATGTTCTCTTCATATAGGAAAAATTTGAAAGAATGGTAAGAGAAACCTCTAGATTAGAAAATTCAATTCTGAGTAATGTTGATGTATATCTTTCAATGAGGAATGTGCTTGGATATGTATTTATAGCATGTTCATTTATAACAATAAATCGGTATTTTTTATGAAAAATTAGAATTACAATTCTTTATATTCTTCAAATTCCTGTATTATTTTTCTATGCTGCAATCAATTATAATCATATATTATATAAATCTGAAAGATTTGGAGGTAATTAAATCATTTTAGGAGCTATTTTATTCCTTGCAATATGTGGGGCAATATGTGATGGTTTGATTACCCCTAGAGAATTACCTATTTCATCTGAGAATGAAAAAACTTCAGAAAAAGTTAAAAAATAATGATTAAAAGAATGCCGTTAAATATATTATTTATATATTATACATCATCTAATGTGTTTTTTACGTTCTCTCTACTTTATAATAAATCCAAGATTATTATGTTTTAAATAATTGTCAAAGTTCTTAAATTACTCAAATCCTTCAAACATTTCAATATATTGTCCTCTAACCTTACCAGGTTCATCTTCTTACTCAACTTATTCAGGTATTAAAACCTTGTTGGGTGACGTAATCATTGTTCCTTAAATAATAACATCAATTAGGTTTTTATATTTAGGCAGTTATGCTCTTGATCCTCTTTTATTTGAATCTTGATAAGCACATTCAGATCCACTTGATAATTATTAGGGAAGTAATTAATTAGTTTAATCAGAACCTTTCATTAAGAAATTAAAATTTTGAGTTTTTTCTTCCGGTTTTATGCAGGTTTTACTTTCTTAATGAGAGTAAGTAGATTATTTTAGTTTTAAATACTTAACAATTTCTTTAATTTTTTATTACTAAAATACTACAAAATTATTACTAATTCATCATCCTATAGGGCATCATTGCAGCCTTAAAATGAAAGAGGCCTTTTTGATTCAATTTATTATGATATAGTCAAATTATATCCAATTTTTAAGGATTCATTACTTTCAATATCAGATTCATTTTCATTTGTTTTTTCTATTTTAAATAATATTTTACCAGTAGATTGTCTTTATAAATCCTCTATTAATTTATTTTTGCATATAAATAGTAATATACTATTTTTAACATCATGTGATTCCATACGTGTATCAATCCTTCTATTTAATGTTCTTTTATAGCTTTTTCTATCTGAAGGTACATTCCTTCTGTAATTTAATAAGACTTTAGCTCTATTTGGATATCCACAAACCATTGGACACTCTTTAATTACATGAGTAGTTTTATTGCATGCTCTACAGGTGACATCAACTATATCTTATTTATTTAGGAAAATCACTTGATCTTTCATCTGACAAAACGTAGACTGAAATTATATAATCTATTTTCTACATAATCTTTTTAATTTTATAATAAAATCTCAATAAATTGATTTCTGTGTATTTTAAGTACATAAGTAAATTAAGTTGATTTGCATGAAACTTAATGGTTTTATTTTTAAAAAAACTCTAAAACTCCAAATGGTAAAGAATCTCCTGAAATTGATTCTAAGACTTTTTATGATTCCTATTTATTTTTTAAATTTATATAAAATTATAATTCTCCCTTCTATAATATATAAAGAAAATCACTTTCCTCATTTTACTAATAGTAAAAGATCAATGAAATACCTTATAGATAATTTATTCAGGCGCATATTTTTCCTCTATTAGATTTTTTGATAATTAGATTAAAAATTATTCACTAAAATTTTAAGTCAAAAAACTTATTCTTTTAACGACTTTCATATTAATATCTATTTTCATTTCTTCCCATAATTAAGTAGGGATTTATTCTGCAAATTTAAAAGCTTCTCTATCATTTTCCTCCTCTGCATCACACCAAACATATTCAAAATACTTTCTAATTTTTTCTGCTAAATGCTTATCTAATCCTTTTAATCTCATATACTTTTTTAAAGCATTCATATTTTATCTAAATTCATAACTTTTTCTACTCCATTCAGCATATATACTATTTATATTACCTATAGAATATCCAAATATACCAACAGCAGCTACTGTCATACATATTGTAAAAATTCTCTCTCTTAAATTTAAAGGAGTAATATCTCCATATCCTATAGTTGTCATAGTAACAATGCTGAAATAAAAAGAGGTTAAATATTAAGTATGCCAAGGTTCTTCTGTTAGATTATTTTTTAGAACCCATGAAATTTAATCATTACCTGTTGAACCTACTAAAAACCAAAGACAAGCACAAAAATGAGCAACTGCTAGAATTGTATATCCTAATTTTACTAGATCAAATATTGCAATTTAATTTGTTGTTAATTCTAACCTATCAAACAAATTACCACTAAACTTTTTTATCTAAAATACTTTCAGTATCAAAACTAAATCTAAATAATCTACTTAAAATCTTAAACTTAAAAAGAATGGAATTATTACAAAAACATCAAAAAAGAATGCTACAAAATAATCTATTTCAATTTTTACATGTTCTTATATAATTCTTTGCTATCTAATATCTATTTTCTATTACTGTTCCTTTATAATAATAACAAGTATTAAATTTAAATAGTATTTCCAAAATAAAAGAATATGAAGGTAAAACATCAAATAATATCTATCTAAATTATTAAAAACTATCATCAAATGCATTACTTGTGTCAAACTTAAAAGAAACTCTTGCACTTACATATAAGACATTCATATTTAAAATTGTTAATATGTAAATATTCCAAGAAATTGAAGTTAAAGATTCAGGTCTTAATATTAATTTATTTTTGCTTAAAAAGTTATAAACCTTCATTTTTCTTAAAGGCACAAAAACCTGCTAATTTAATTAATATTTCATTTTTTCATAAGGACTAGGTTTCTTAATTAACATAAATTAATACTTCATATTTGAAATAATCATTAAACAAGTAATATCGGAAGTAAGCTGCTTTATCTCCTATAATTTCAAAAACATTTCTATTGACCAATCTAAAACTAGTGGCAAAGTTTGATTTTGTAATAAAACTTATAAACCTTAATATTATCATTAAAATTTCTAAAGGATATTTCTTCCAAGCTCTATTACTAAATCCTTCAATATCTTCTTCCATTTAAGAATCTATAAGAAAAGGACTTTCATCAAAGTTTTTTTTATTCTTTGGTGCTTTTCCTGCATAATAAGGACCATAATGAGATAATTAAACTTGAGAATGTTTTCCAAAATTTCCTATTGTTTATCTAGATTATTCAATTATAAATACTAATTGTCTATAATTAAATCTGAGGCTCTATTTGGTTTCTAGGTTTACTTGGTGATTTTTAAATTTTGTTTAATATTCGTAACCAATTGACAATTTGATTTCTAACCACTGTCAAGCAAAAATCTACCTGATTAACCATGCAAAGTATGATTGCCTAAGATATTGGTTGAATTATAATTAATACAATTTTCTTATTCAGTTCCTAAATTTTCTAATTGATTTGGTTTCATATTTGAAATAAAATGTATATATAAATTTAATATCAGTAGTTGTTGGTTAAATGAATTTTAAAGATATTTTAAAAGAGTTGAGAGTATCAAATTTTTAATTTATTTGAAAATGGTGAGACTTTTAAGAAGAAAAAGAAAAACGATAAAACAAATTAATAAATATGATATACTTAATTTTGTTTACAATAAATCATATAATTTTTAGGATTACTAATAGAAGTATGGTAATTCTTATATTTGAAAAGAAGAAACCTTAATATACGAAGATTTTATTATGATATAACAACTATCATAATTTAAATATTATACAATAATTTCATATTATTTGTTACTTAAGTGTTTCTTTTATCAACCTTTTAAATCCTTATATCAAAAATAATGTCGTAAACAAATCAGAGTATTGGTAATTGACATTAAAAATTTTTACGAATAGAGAAGTAATCTAAATTTATTCATAAATAAAAATGATAGAAACAATGGAAAACCTGAATTATTTGAAAATCCTTTCATTTACAATACTCTTTTAATATTTTAGATTTATTGGATAAAGAAGACGAAAGATATATATGGATTTCATCATTTGTAGATAAGTATTGATAATTGAAATTTATCTTAACATCTAATTAAAATATAGTTAGTAATATATATAATCTTAGATTTATAAGAGCCACCTATTTTCAGTGATATGCAATTTAATTTTCAAAACATCCTATATATTTTTGCATGTTTTTCTTTTCAGAACAATTTGTTTTTCATTTTTGCAGTTAATAATTGAATATTAAAGTCGTTTATAAAGAAGTTAACTTGATTTTTGATATAGTATTTCGATTAAATAAATAATCATTATTTTTAATAATTGCTACTAAAATGAGTAATTAAAAATAATATGATTAAATAATTTTACTTAATTTTCAAAAAAGTTATAACTATTTTCATATGTAATGCAACTAAAAAAATATTAAGAATATTTAAACTATGAAACAAAGAAGGTATAATGTTTGATGATTATTAAATAAAAACATTAAGGAAAATTATTCTACTTATATATAACCTTTTAGATGATAGATTTAAAAGAATTCATTACCTTATATATCCTATAACAATTTGATAAATGAAGATTTGTTATTTACTGAATTATCAAGTGTTAAATAAATAGTTCTAATAGTTATTTATTAATCTTAGTGATCTGGATTTTAGTTATTAACCACATAATTAATCTTTATGTTTTAATATACAAATTTAAGAAATAATGAAAGATGTGGTTCTATTTTTGAATTATCTGCTATTTATTTATCTTTTCATCAAATATCTCTAATTAATAAGAAGTATTTTTTTAATAATATTTTCTTTATTTATTTGTTTTAATGTATATCAATGGTATGTTGTTATTAATAAATATTAATTTTTTAAAATCAGAATATATGTGATGAATATTGTTATGTCTAAGAATGGATTTGAAATTATTAGAAAACTTTCATTAATATATTTAAGGTTTTAGAATTAATTCACTTGATAATGAAAAAAATTTATACAGTTCCTTCACCAAGAGAGTAGAAGCCCATAATTTAACAAAAGAGTTAAAAGGATATAATTATGTAACATTAAAATATTCATATGTAGATAGTAAGGTTCATTTGGTTACATTCATGATTAAGCGACAAAAAAAGAAAAGTCATAAATGCCTTCTAGACCATATTTAATGTTTAAACCATAGTTAGTCGAAGAGATTGATGAGAACAATATGAAAAAGATGAAGTTATCTTTCCATAACTCTATAACTGACCTATAAACTTTTGAAGAATTAGCTTAATAATAAAAACCAAGAGAATCAACTCCAAACTTAAACTAAACTCCTTAAGAAAAGTCTAAGACTTTCGTCAGGTAGCTTTTTTTTATAATAATAATAGAAAGTCTATGAGACACCTAACTCAGCTATGATAAATATTAAAGTTATGAATTTATATATATATATGAATTATTTATGTCATTTAATATTGGTTTTTACATATCTACATTTTTTTTATTTAAAAAAATTTACCTATATGAAACACAATTAACAACTACCAAATGCTCACATGAGAAAACATTGGACAAGATTTGTAAAGACCTTTTATAATCAACCAGCTGCTAAAAGAAGAAGATAATTGAGAAGAAGAGCATAAGCTTTATGTAAGTGTTTATTAGATAATAAATAGCTGCATCTCCAAGATCAGTTGAACTTCTTCGTCCAGTTGTGAGAGGTTAAACTATTAAATATAATAATGTCTAAAAACTTGGAAGAGGATTTTCTTTGATTGAATTAAAGGAAGCAGGACTCAATGCTGCATTTTCCAGAACAGTTGGAATTGCTGTTGATCATAGAAGAAGAAATTTAAACTAAGAAGAATTGAATAATAATGTTAAGAGATTAAAGGCATATCTCTCAAAATTAGTCCTTTATCCAAGAGTTGCAGGCAAACCAAAGAATGGAGTTGTTAAAGATTCTACAAATGAAGTTGTAGCTCAACCAATTGCTTAAAATACCAATCCAGAGGTAAGAATATTGCTATATCAAAGGTCATCACATTCTAAAGAACACCAAAAAGAGAAAAGGCTACTGTTATTTCTAAAGAATTAAGAGCAAAGAATGTTTACAGAAGAATAAGATAAGAATGGTATAATGCTAAATTTGTTGGTGTTAAAGAAAAGAGAAAGTAGGCTAAGGAAACAAAAAAATGACCAATATAGTATAATACAATAGATATATAGTAAACTAAAAATTATTAAATATATAATACATATTGTATTTATCTAAAGATTTTATCTTTCATATCTATAAATTATCAATTCTAATTAGTTGTCATATTTTTATTAATAGTATTCTTAAGGAACTTGAGAAATAACTTTAAAATATTCTATATAATTTGCTATTTCTAATATTTATGTATTGATATTGTCATAATTCTAATAATGTATATATGATTTGAATTATCAACTAAACATTTCTATAGAATTTAACATAAAATACTTAAAATTATTATAAATACAATACAATTAAATTATTAACTTATAAAAAAGTTAAGGATTATGTCAATGAAAAAGTAATTCACTGGTGGTAAAACATCGAGATCAAATAGCAAGTAATCTACAAGCAATCCAATGTCAGTTAGAAAACGATTTTCTTCTTTATGTTCACCGTAATTTATGTGATTTTAAATGGTGAATAGGCCTAACAACTAGAACTAAACTCCTTGCGTGTTTTGTCAAAAGTTTACTAACTGTAAAGAAGAATCCTATGCTCCACTTTTAAACAAAGCATTATTTGCTAAATATTCATCATCTTAAAACTATTATTATTCCAAAGACATCAATGATATAATAGAAGAAGAATCAACTCCTGCTGTTATATTTTACAGAGATTTAGAAAGTATGATAGAAGAAGAAGAGTATTTGAAAAGGTAAGAATAATATTATATAGTTTAGATCATATGTAAAAAAAGAGGCTATATAAAAAATCAAGGCTTTATAGGAATACTATAAGTATCATAAAGATATTCCTCGCTTATTTATGCAAAATGTTTACTTGACAATCAATAAGTTCCATGAAAAAAAGAGGAGATTAGAATATGCAAATATTAAAAGGAAGTTGAACATTCCAGATGAAGATGTTGTAATTCATTCATTAAATCTAGTAACCATCCAAAAAAAAAGAGAAGAAAAAATAAAAACATAGTGATGAAGATCTAACCATAGGATAGTTGAAATATCTATTGAAAGATTTAAAATTAGATACTAATTCTTATCTCCAAAAAAAAGTAGATATCTCTAATAGTGTTTAATTAAGAGAGTTCATATAGTAAGTTGGATAAAAATATGATTGTCTCGGATAAATATCAGGATTATTGTCTATTGATTAAAGCAATAGTTTTCTCTTAAGATCTTAGGATCTCTCGACAATCACTAAAAATCTAAAATCTAATTATATGACTAATCTTAAACCTAAAGTTAATAAAAGTTCTTAATTACAGAATTTTGATTCAAAAACTACCCATTAAGTTAGCTGTTAAGGAAGTTATGATAAAATCAATATTAATCGTTTACAGTTCAATTAAGGGGAGGTTTCTTCTTTAAAAGCTGAAAATTCTCTAAAAGCTGAGAATTCTCTAAAGGCTGGAGAATAGACCAAAAGATCAAATTAAGAATAATCTCCTTTAAGAAGTTCATAATAATCATAATTAATGTAAAAAGTCTACTCACAAATTGAAGGATTTACTAACTTTGTTTAATAATAGTAAACTATGTAGAAACAATAAAAAGCTAATAACTAATAAAAATCAAATTCTCAAAGAAAAGTTAGTGCCAATTTCAATTCAACAGAATGTTAATTCAGATTACCAAGTAGATAAAATTCAAATTAAAAGTAATCAGCTGATTTGTTATCTTATTAAGTGAATTTCTTGTAATTATTATTGATATTCCATTTATAGAAGGACCAGAGTTGCCTCATAACTTTAAAAATATGAAGATGATAATAAAAGTATAATAAATATTTATTTATAAATAGGTAAAAAACCTTTGGCCACAGATAGAGTCTAGAGATAGAGTGTATACACAATTGGAGAATAGACCTTATAGAAAACAGCATCTAAAAATATGTATCATTTAATATATATATTTTAAAATAGATAAAAATTACCTTAAAAGTTTACTTAATATGCCCTGTCTACTTTAAGAGGATTGTAAGTCAAAAATTCTGATTAAAAAAAGAAATCCACTTTGATTTCTAATAATAATCTATAGGCCCCCATTCTTAATGCCTAATTAATGCACTACAGGACAAAATCTCAAGATAATGTGGGAAATTATAAAGGGTCTCCTCCAAAATAACCATAAAAACATGATAATTCAAAAGATCCTTTAAGAATAACCAATAATATTTGTGTGTAAGGTTCAACAAAAAAGGGAGGGGGTGTGTACAATATCAACTAAAACAATATAGTTAATATTTATATTGAAGATCTGAAATCATCAACGAAATTAAAATAAGGAGGCTCATAAACTGCTCGAATCAATAGTCCATTAAAAAGTAATCCTAAAGGAATCTTCGAAGTATATAACACACAAAGATCAAATTTAAGTCCTGTAAGTAAAAAAATGGTTTGATATAATTTTAAATATTATTTCTATCAATTTTATGGATATTATATCATAATTATTTAAATGTGCTAAATTTATGAGGATTAAATGCCGTAGAGCATTTAGCCATAGTAACTGATTATCTAGAAATAGCATCAGTCATATAGAAGTTCTATGAATAACTTAAATAATTTACATCAATAAGATCTCTGAAAGGAGTGGCTGAAATGGTTTACTTTGATGATTCAGGTTTTAATGCAACCTATCCCAAAACAGTAGGCTCAATATAATCATATTTTAATAAATGTGGAGCTAATTCAGCAATTCTATATCTAACCTATTTAAATATATAGAAAGAGACATACTTCTTCTAAACTATCATAAGGTAAAGCACATCCACATTCCTCAGATAAAGCTCTCAAGATTTCCCAATCTGATTTTGCTCCTGATGGTGGAAGGGCTACCAATTTGGTTGTTTAGACTCTTCCTTCAGTTGAAACCTTTTTTAATAACTAATTGGAATTACATATGTGCCATTCTTTTCAGTATAAGTAGCACCTGGTAATATGAGATCAGCATAATAAGCCCCTTCATCTCCATGGCTTCCAACATAGATAACAAAAGCATCTTTTGGAATATCTTAAGCATTTAAATTATTATCCACTCCTAATAATATAACAACTTTTGGTGGAACACTGCTTCTTCTAGCTGTAATACCTAATTCAAGAGCATTAATTCTTCCAATATCTTTATGTAAAAAGTTGAAACCATTCCATCCTAGTTATGGATTAATTACAGGTGAATTTTATGCAATTTTCTTTAATGCATTGTGAATGGCATTTCCATCAACTCTTTCTAAGACACCAGCACCTGTTAAAATCATAGGTAATTTAGCAGATTTGAGTCTGGCAGCAAATGGATGAGTACCATTAGCAATTTCATCAAGAATTGAAGCATTATTACCAAGATGAATATAATTGTATGTTAAATCATTTGCTGGTCCAATTAAAAATACTTTTAAGTTGTTTTTTCTAGTAGCTCTTAAGATTCTTGAATTTAATAATGGAGATTCAACTTTTGGATTTGTACCTACTAATAAAAGTACATCAGCTTCTTCAATTCCTGTAATTCTGGAATTAAATAAATAATTTGCTCTAAAATCTGCATCTAATTAAGGGACACCAGTTCCTCTGATTTCAAAATTATCACTATCAAATCTATTTAATAAATCCTTTAAAGCAACTATAGATTCACAATCAGCAAATTCTCCAATTACTCCAACAATTTCTTCTCCTTTAACAGATTACAACTTTTTAGCTGCTTATTAAATAGCATCTGACCAATATAAATCTGTAAAATTGCCTTAAGCATCTCTAGCTAATGGTAGTGTTAATCTTTATTTTTTCAATCCATCAAAAGCCTATCTTGATTTATCATTTAACCATTCTTCATTAACTTCTTCATGAATTCTAGGTAAAACCCTCATAATTTCTGCTCCTCTAGTATCAATTTGAATAAATGGAATGATTGTATCAAAAACATCAACAGAATCATATGATTTTAATTCCCATGGTCTAGATGTAAATGCATAAGGCCCATTGGTTAAAGCACCAACAGGACAGATATCAGCAAGATTTCCTTATAATTCACTTGTGATCATTTTGTCAATGTAAGTACCAATTTCAGTATTTCTACCTCTACCACTAGTTCCTAATTCAGTTACACCAGCATATTCATCTGAAAATCTAATACATCTTGTGCAATGAATGCATCTATTCATACTAGTAGCTACAAGTGGACCAAAATTCTTATCTTCCACAGCTCTTTTATATTCATTATGTCTACTATCTCCATATCTAATGATAGAATATAATGAGTTTACCCATATTATTCAGAAATATCTTATAAATCACATTCTCCTCCTTAATCACAGATAGGACAATCTAATGGGTGATTTGCTAACATGAATTCCATTACACCTCCTCTTGCTATTCTTGTCTTTTCACTTTTTGTAAGTATTCTCATTCCAGGTGCAACTTATGCTGCACAAGCTGCCACCTTTTAGAATATTCATTTAATTATACAGGTTTTGGTGACTTTTCAACTTCTACTAGACACATTCTACAATTCCCTGCTACTGCTAATCTTTCATGATAACAAAATCTTGGAATGATTACACCTGCTGAATAACATGCTTAAAATATTGTAGCTGATGGATCAACCTATAAATGGTTCAAACATATATTTCTACTTTGTGAGGAACATCATCTATGAATATTTCTATGAGATTCTATTGTGTTGAGAAAGCTTAGAATTATTTTTTCAATAATTGTTATCCTTTCTTCAATGAGAATCTAATCATTTTTTTTATTTATATATCAGATATATTAAAACCTATACTATTGTTAATTTGTGCTCATTTGAAATATTTAATCAAGATTGAAATTTTAAATTATGTAATAATAATAATAAATGGCTTAAGAGTAGGAGATCGAGATAAAAGAAGAAAAAGAATAAACTTAAGAACATCATCATGATCACGATCATCCTCATGATCATGAACATTCAGGTTCTGATGATGGTCATGAACACAAAGGAGGAGATGATAAAGACAAGAAAGCAAATAGAGGAGAAAAAAAATTCAAAAAAGCAATGCTTAAATTAGGAATGAAACCTATTGCTGGAATAAACAGAGTTACAATTAAAAGAGGAAAATAATTCCTTCTTTATATTGATAACCCAGAGGTTTTAAAATCAGCGAATGTTGATAATTCCTATATTGTAATTGGTGAAGCTAAAGTACATGACCCAACAAATTAAATTGGCAAAAAAGAAGCAGAAAATTTAGCCTCATAAGTGTAATATTCAATTTATATCGTTTAGTCCTAAATAAGAAGAAAATACAGAACCAAAACCATCTGAAACTACAGAATAAGTAAGTGATGAAGGTATTCCAGCTGAATCAATAAAAATGGTTATGGAGCACTGTAAATGCGATAGAAGTAAAGCTGTAGAAGCACTCAGAAAATCTGATAATGACACAGTATAAGCAATTCTAACCTTAACTGGATGATAATACATTAATGTATAAAGTATAATAAATATATAAAATATGTAATTTCATACATTAATTATTCTGCAATATTTATACTAAGAATATTTAGTATATAATGAGTTAAATATACTCTATTTTGTTTGAAATTCTAATTAACATTGTTAAAGAACCTTAACAATTGAATTTAATTTATTCTCATTACAATTACTAATGATTTATAATTCTTAAGGCCATGTTGGATTATATTTCTTTTATTTCCTAATCAACCAAAATGAGGCTGCTGCTAATTAACTACTATTATGTGTTTGAGGTTGTAATAATAAATAAATTTCAATTAATAGTTGACAATAGAAGAAATGTTTCAAATTTAAAGGGCATATATTTTACTATCTAGTTAAAAAATACATTATTGTTGGAGTTGTTAAATTAAAGTTAAGCTATTTTAAGATAAGTGATTCAGTGTATATAATTTATTCTTTTGTATAAGTTTTATCTGTTATATAAGCTAAATCTTTTGCCATTAATTAATGCACTTCCTCTAATTTACTTGCTATAAATAATGCTGATACTCCTATTAGTTATAATATATTTTTAGAAACTGGAGTTGTCAACATGTATCTATCCAATAAATTTATAGTTAAAAATAATGTCTCCTATTTCAATCTGAATTTTACAGACACGTCTATAATCCACTCTACTAAAATAGTTCTCATTTTTTGTGTTACTTAAGGTTAATGATGAAAATATTATTAAGCGCTTAACTAGTATGACAATTCTATAGATTTCAAATATTCTTAAATATCGTAGGCATAAATACTACAATACTAAGGTTTACTTGAATATACCATATCTATATTTTCAATAAATTGTTTATTCTATTCATCAATTAATAGTTATTTGACATCACAGAATCTCACAGTTTATATTGTTTGATTTCTGCTAGAACATCTAGAGGATTTTTATCTCTAAGTAACTGAATCTCCACTACTATGTTAACTACTTGTTCTTTTCTTTATTGATACTTAGTACCAAACATTATTATTATTAATTTCTCTTTAAGATTTATGTCTCATGGAAGTATTAGTTGATTCAGCTTTCTTTTTCAATTGTGATAAGTTTAATCTTGTTTAAGGTCTATAATAAAGATTAGTTAATTCTTATCCAAACCTTCTGGAAGGAAAGTGCTAAATTAACTAAAATATATACGTTAATTAGTTCCATTTTACTGTTAATAATAAAAATTATGTGAATGATCATATTTATTTATAATTAAAATGTCTAAATAAACTAAATAAGAGAAAGAAAAAGATGAGAAAGATAAAAGAATAGCAGTTGCTATTAATTTCATAAATACACCAAATCTACAAAATGTGCCTAGATCTGAATTAGAAAAATTTCTTAAGAAAAAAGGTAAAATCTATTTGTGAATTAGGTTTGAGTGATTAAGAAATTATAGAGGCATTTGAAAAAGCTAAATCATAAAAGGAAGAAATTAAAGCAAAGGAAGATGAGAAAGAAAAAGATTTAGTTACTAAATTACAACAATATGGGGGAATTCCATAATAAAATCAGCCATCAGAAAAATTCATAAACCCTTAAGAATTAAAAGAAATTGTTGAAAAAGCAAAAATTTCTAACTTGATATCAATAAGAAATAGAGGAGTCACTACAATTTATGAATAGATTCTTGGTTTAAATAATCTATAAATTCTGATTATTTCGAATAACAAAATTTAAATAATACCATAAAGCATTAAAAGTTTAACTAATTTGAAAGTATTTCATGCATCATGTTGTAATTTATAAGATCATAATATTGATGATGAATTTTTTGAATTAACATCATTGTAAGAATTAAATATGGCTAAGAATTAATTATCAAATATTGATAGATTTACATCATTGTCTGAGCTGGTGTTGTTGGATTTATCAAACAATGAAATTTTTAGAATTCCATCAAATATTGATAAGTTACAAAAGTTAAAATTGTTAAGTTTAAGAGACAATCATTTGACTTATCTTCCAGTTCAATTAAAACAATTAAAAACTTTGAAAAAGTTATATTTAGATCAAAATGCTCTTGAAGATCCACATAGAGTGCTTAAATAAAATAATCCTGAGTTAATATTCGAAAAAGGAATATTTGAAGAACAAAATTAGTGATTATTTTACATAAATAAAATAACTCATCCATTATGATTTTATAATAAGGATTTGAATTCAATTACTAGTATTATTCAGGTTTTTTCTGTGAGACAAATTTATATTCTAAATTACTGATAAATCATATACTTGATTTAAGTCTGTGTTGACATAACTTATCTGCATTTTATAACAAGCTCGTCTTCTAATGATTTAACATAGACATATTCCATGCTTTCTAATTTTCAGTAGCAAATTAAAATTAAGGTAATTTATTAACAATTGTACTAATTTTTTTCAAAAGAGCATAAATGTTCATATAAGTGCATTTAGATTTAAAAGGTTTTCTATGATTTCAAAATAGATTTAATTAATTTTAACTTGAATTAAATTATTTCTTTACTAACTTAATTATTGAAAGATATTTTGTAGGGAGGAAAGTAATATTTTTGATTTCAGATTAACGTCCTCATAAAATGAATTCTATTAATTAATCTAACTTATCCTTTGAATTTGAAGTTAATTACTTGTTCAAGATAAAAATCAATCATTCTGAAAAATTTTACATATTGGTTTTCAATCTGACAGAATATAATTTCAGTTGAATGCAAAATATAGAAATTTATTAATTTTTAGATGGAAGATCTCCTTTTAGTATTACTTAATAATAATAATTTTAATTAAATATGTAACAAATTAGAATTTTTTGTTTACTTTATTTAATTTAATCACTTTTATTAACAGTTTAAATTAAATTTCTTTTGAAATTTCAGATTTTCGATTTTCTAATTGTTTCACTTGCTATTGAAAGGATGATCAAGAAAATGTTTCATTTATTTAATTAAATTCAGTATTCACAGCCAATCATAATTCAAAACTAAAAAAATTAAATTTTTCTTCAAGATTATCTATAAATTGAATTATAATAGCTGTCCCCTACTTATAATATTTAATATAAAAATATTTATAATCAACCCTTAAAATTATATTAATAGTTTTAGATATAAATATAATTGTTCTATGATTTTAAATTAATGATGAAAATATTTGTTTTTCTATGTTAGTTTTACTAAACATTAAATTTTACGAATTTTATAATTTGATAAATTAATTATGTGTTATTTATTATTTTTCACCTTATTATATAAAATATATATTTTTATCGCTATATGGGGAAACACATTAAGAATTATGAACCCTATGGTATTTAATTTATATTAATGACTATAACTAGTATTTATAAATATTAAATTAAATGGCTGGAGTGCAATAGAAGATCTTCAATAATTAATTTGTTGTACAAAAAAGGATTTCTTCAGGTTCATTTGGTATAGTGTACTAAGGAGTTGATTTGCGCTCATCAGACCATGTGGCAATTAAGGTTGAGAAGTTAGAGGTGGATGAATTATTAAGTTTAGATAGAGAGGTTGAATAATGGCAATAAATATAGATTTAAATACTGAGATCGGTATAGGGAGTGTAGTAAGTTCCTAGGTTGAAATGGGCAGGAAAGGATTAAGGGAATAATGTAATGGTAATTTAACTGTTGGGTAGAGATCTTACTCATTATGTGAGATAGAGAAAACGATTAAGTTTGCCTTGTATTTTGAGTATTGCTGATTAATTGCTAACACTACTTGAAAATATTCACAATAAGTACATTTTTTATTCAAATCAGGGGTGTGATTCATAGAGACTTAAAACCTGAAAATGTATTGGTTGGAAAAGAGAAAGAGAAAAATTTATTATATTTGGTTGACTTTGGTATTGCAAAACACTTTAAAGATAAAGATGATAAACATATGTAATAAATGTAAGTTAATCCTAGTCCATTCAAAGATAACAAACCATTCTTAGGAACTTCCAGATATGCAAGTATAGCAGCACATAAAGGATATGAAATATCAAGAAAAGATGATCTTGAATCATTAGGTTATATGTTAATGTAATATTGATACAATAAAGAGATTTTTATTAAAGGGAAGTCTTCCTTGGTAAAATGCAAATTATAAAAATGAAGAAGAAAAAGTTAGAATGGTAGGATTAATGAAAATGAGAATTTCATCTCAAGAATTATGCCAAGACTTACCTATGGAATTTATGAGATATATAGATTTAGTTAAAAAAATGAATTATAGAGAGAAACCAGATTATAAGTAAAATTAGTAGATCATTAATTATTAGATATTTATAATAACTATTTAGAAGAGTGGCCACTTAATAATAAGTTGAATATCGATTTGATTGGTTGGATGATAATTAAGATAGAAAATCTGGTTCTGTTTCTCCTAAAAAGTAGTAATCTATAAAAATAATGGATTAATCACATTTAATTTAATAGATCTATTCACCAAATAAGTAAAAATAAAGTGAAGAGTTTGATGATACAGGACAATCAAAAGGGAGAATATCAATTGGAAATAATTCTTATAATCTTCTACCTTGTGAAAGTAGATTAAATTTAAGATAAAAAAGCACAAGTTCATTCAATGAATCAAATTAATAATACAGTGATATTCAACCTGAAGTCAGTTGTATGATAGCCTATCAAAGAAATGTGAGATTTGGATCATTTCATAATGAAATTAATACTCCAAAATAGCCAGAAAGAAGCACATCTGCACAAAATAAGATTAAAGTTGTGCATAAATTAAGTTTAGATGTCAGACCTAATTGTTATAACTCTATTGTAGAATTATAATTTGGACTCATGAATAATCCATCTATTATGGATTTTACTTTAAAAAGTTAAGATTAAATGAATGAGGATGAAAGTCCTTGTCTTGATGACAAATTCAGAGATTTAAAAAAAGATTCTATAGAAAAGTATAGATTTCATGATAAATTTATAGTTAATTTAAAAATCCAATACAACTATTCAGAATAAATTGCAAAGAAAAAACAAGAGTAAAAAATAATTGAATAAACTTTATATTTATTATTTAATGAATCAACCCTCATAGTATGGTTATGCATATCCACCTAAAGTGCTTCTCTTCCATGATCTATTGTAATGAGCAACAGCATCTAACAAGTGAGTTGGTCCCCATACAACAACAGAAATATCCTATTTAAAATTAAACATAAAAAGTACCTTATCCCAGAAGTGTCTTGTAGCAACTCTAGTCAAGTGACCAGCATCAAGAGCAGAGATTCTTCTTGCAAATTCACTTCTTGGTATTCTTCTTCCCCAATAGCTAAATCTTATTGAAATATTGATACAAAACTTATTAAGCAATTTCTTTTGATTATTTAG
>JPFL01000003.1:506738-539310 GCA_000733385.1 Paramecium biaurelia
CATAATAAGAGCATCTTTAATATGTAACATCAGGTAATCCACCAAGAAGTGAATGCATAGTATTATATTATCTACTTGGAGCATTCAAATGGAATCCTGTATGTTTATCAGCTCTATAATCACCAATAAGTCTTTAGAAATAATGGAGAGCAAAAACATCAGGATGATTCCATCCTGGAGCATCAAAGAAAACACCAACATTCAAATTAGTTAATTCATCATCTTTCATTAACTATATGATAAATAAAATGTGAATACCATAATTGATGGAGTAGCATATGGTTTTTCTGAATTTGGTACGTCTGTTGGAACAGATGTACCTAATCCTTTAAATGACTTATTGACTGCAGATAATAAGTCTTCATGATTAACATTACCAGCAGCAGAGACAACTACATTTGGTGCAACAAAGTTAGCCTTATGGAATTATCTTATTTATTCTTCTGTAACATTTGGAATATTATCTCTAATTCCTGCAGTAGGTTATCCCAAATAATGATCTCTATAATTTGTATAATGAGCAGCTTCAGAAACTACTCTGTATTAATCATTGATGCTAACTGATTCTCTATAAATTCCTTCTCTTTCTGCTTCAATTTAAGCAGGTGAATATAATGAATTTGTTAAAATGTCTCCCAAAAAGTTTACTGCTCTCTCGAGTTCTGATGGTAAAAATGTGAGGGTGTATGTTTATAATTCTCTTCCTTATTTTACTTTTAATGATCCTCCCAAATAATCAATTTCTGCCTCAACTTATTCTCTTGATTTTGTTGTTGTGCCCTAGCATAAATATATTTATTCCTACTCTTAAATTTAATTTTGAAATAAAGTTTGATACTCCTGAACTTTCTAAAGTTTCAAATCTTGATCCTGCTTTTACGGCCACAGTAATTGAAGTTAATGGTGAATTGTATTATTCAGACACTACTCTGAGACCGCTGTCTAATTAAGTCAAGGCTTAAAGTTCAATAAATTTATGTACCCTAAGGTCTATCATACTTCAAGGCTTCAGGAATTTCCCCTGTTGGCAATTCTCCAAAGTCCACTAATGCTGACTTTGAGAATTGCAATTAGTAATTTCTCTCTACTTTTGTCTATTGAGCTTAAGTTGTGGGGGTCTTCTTTCCTGATACACTTTCAGCTGTGCAAAATTAAGCTAATTTGCGTAGAGAATGCAATCTATTCCTTAAAAACATATCTGAATTAATTTATTTATATTTAAAATAAGGTAATCCTTAAGACACAAAAAAAAATATGTTATATATAATATTACTTCTTCTAAGGCTTTCATTGAGTATTGGTGTTGATTTATTTGATGGTTAATACAATAAATATTTTTTTATTACAAATCTAAATTATGCTTATAAAACCATTATTAGATTTTAAATATTTAAATATCCTCTTTAAGTAAGTAACTCGATTCTTTCTATAAATCTTTAATTAATTCTGATCTTAATTATAAAAAATCAAACATACTAGCAAATATTTTTCATTAAAAAATATAATTTGATTTTATTTTATAAACTACTACAATATTTAAAATAATCTTATTTTCATTCCTATAATATCAAATGGAAAAAATTAATCTTCATTCAAATGTATAATTAAATAAGAAAAATCATATCAACTTTGGAAATAAACAATGGCATATATTTTAAACTGCCAATGAAGATAATCAACCATGTTAATAACTTTCTTTGATAACTAAACCAAATATGATTAATCCATTTTAATAATTGTAGAGTGAGAATATTCCAGGAGATAACAAAAAATAAATAAACTAATGTCGATTTTGCCTAAAAAGATTTAAGAACTATAAAGCACTTGGAGGACATATATCTAAAAAACATAAAGGAAGTTCAAAAAAGTATGATTAGAAAATGAGATCTTACAAACGAAACACTTAAACAAGATTTAACAGGAGAGTTCTTACATTATATATAAGAAGTTTGTTTGGATTTGAAGAATAAGTAGATAATTGATTAATAATATTATTTTAATCATTTACATATAATAATTTATCTATATGATATTGAAGTCATCCAAGAAATTATGTTGGTAGTTTAAACATATTTTTAAATATTCAAGTTTTGAAATTTCTAAAATTTTTGGCATAGATTATAAAATAAATGTCTCTTTATTAATAGTTAACAATTTTATTTATCAAATACAATACATAATAAATGAGAAACATGATCACTATAAAAGAATGATTTTTTATATTGATAGTATAAATTAGAATAGAAAATTTGAATTAATAGATTTTAAGGTAAGTCTACTTTAATATCATTTTAGAAATTAGAATAGTAGTTATATCTTAGAGATAATTGATAAGTATTGATCTATAATTAAAAATCAAACTAATTATTTGTTAATCAGTAATTCTATTCAATATTATAGTTTTGACATTCAATACAAGAACATTAATCTTGTATATTTAGGTACATTTGATGAGGAGAACACAATTCAACTATTGATGCTCTAGAATATTTTGGTCGAAATTCATCTTTATTTTTACCACTATCTAGATCTTTAAGATTATTATTATAATTAATAAATTAAGGAGGTATTTTTGGCTTAGTTTTTTAATGCATTTCATCAATTAGTTATTTTGTATATGAGTTTTTCTTTTTACCCTTTGATATTTCAGTAATACTTCTCAACCCACATTCATTAGTTGAAAAAGGTCGAATTGAAGTACTTTTTAAATTAATAATTGTTTTCCTGTCACCTAAACTGGCAAAATCGGATATCTTTCTTCTCTATTAATTTGAACTTCCACAATTTGTTTAATTAAGTTTATTCATAGGACTATCAAACCCGCTTAAAATATAATAATATATCATACTATAATGAATTAATTCTAAATGATGGTTCTCTATTAATTAATTCACTACCATCAGGTATAATAATTGATTATTTTTATTAATTCATAGGATGTTCATCAATATCTTAAAACATATCATCATGAATTTGTAAAAGAACTTCATTCAAAAAGTCAAAAGGTAATTCACCATACTCTTCATTTCTAAGTATTATTAATTAATTTATGTTTTAATAAGAGTGACTTTTAATTCTTATTTTTCTTTTATTTTATTTTCTATCAGACATCATTCTAAAAAAGCTTTTTTATTTGCTTATTTAACCATTTACAGTTTAATTTAATGGGCTATCATTTAATTCTTAATCAGAATCTTATTTTAAATTCCTAAAAATATTAGTAATTTAAATTTTCTTTTTAGCCCTAATCAATTTATCATAAAGATTAGCCTTAACTAATAATACATTTTATTTGGTAGGCCTTGGTGAATTTAAATTATCTAGTAGTTAATCTGCATCATCATTAACTGATAGAAATAACCTTTTTAAATCTTTTGTAAGTTCTTTAGCCATCTTATTGCTCTTATTTAATAAATCCTATATTTCTTTATTTCTTTATTCAATAATTTATAATCTCTAATTAAAGAAACTAAATTCTTTATTCTTAATTGAATCTCTTCTTCCAGTTCTCATTCCTTTTTTAAGTATATTAATTTATTCTTCTTCTTTTTTCCTTCCATAAAGTTCTTAAAATTCAATATTGAGAATTGCAACAGGAAGAGAGAAAATTACTGTATTAGCCATCAATGCCATAATGCATGTGGTTATGATACCAATAATAGACTTAGGAACATAATCACCATATCCCACAGTTGTCATTGTTACTATACCTAGCCAAACTGCATTTTCAATTTCTAAATCATTTTCTATATGCTCTGAATAATATAACACTATCGCATAAGCAAGAGTAATTTATAAAAATGCTATTATTAAGAAATAGAATTGAGAGATGCTATCTGCCACACTTTTATAAAGAATATCTACTCCTTTCAAGTATCTCTTTACTTTTAATATTCTGATTACTTTAAACAATTTCAAAACTCTAAATCCATTTAATGCAGTTTTACCATACATTAATGAAATTATACTAAGAGGAGCAATTGATAATAGATCTATAATTAATAATTAATCTACCTATGATATTCATATGTTAAAATAAAAATTTCCTTAATGGATAGCCATAAACAGTAAATGTTGATAATCGAAATAGATATTCTAGAACAAAAACAACAAAAATAAGGATTTCGCAATCATTGCTTAAATCATTATAGGTTTAATTACTATCTCAAATTAATTCATTTACTTATCAAGCAGCGAATCACAAAGTATTTAAACTTAAGATAGCAATATTGTAAAACAAATAATAAATTGTATTAAGCCTGCTAGTCTACTAGATGAAGGATCTTCCATTAAGATAAATACTATTTTCCTTAACTAATTCACCTTTTCCTTAAAATCCTCTTTCTTAAAAGTTCTTTGTTTTAATACATGCATTTTATAAATTTATTCTAATAATATAGAAATTAATCAAAATTTAACCCTAGAAATCCCCTTACCTTAAATTATTGTTATTATAAGTCCAATACATAGAAAAAGAGAATTTAAATTATTTTATCATTAATCTTATGTTTAATAACTTTTTTCGAGAAATATGAAAAAATATCAGAATACAAATTTAAATTAAAGAATAAAATAAATATCTCAAATGTTATTTTTTGATTTATAAAATAATATAAAATTAAAAGGTTGAGTCTAAAGGTAGTTAATAACTAAAGAATTCTCTTTATTTAATATTTAATTTTTATGACAAATGAATATTTAAATAATAAATCGCTTAATGAATATTTGTAAATAAGAGCATGAAAAGAATGAATTTTTAGAAACCACTAAAGTTAACTATAAAAAGGAATATAAAAATGTTATCAAATTAGGAAGATGCCTTTTTATCGTATAATTTATAATGACTGGTGCAATTTTATTATACTTAGTCTGCTTTTATTCTTTATTATTATCAGATAATTATTGGTTAGAAAATTAAGATAAATACATTTACATAACTATTGGATTGTCTTTAGCTGACTTAATTGCATTTATATAACACATTTTAGCATTGTATGCTATAATGAATAAGAAACAAACACTAACCATAGTTTGTGGAATTTCATCTGTTATTTCTAGCTTCCTTAGAGCTATCATGTTCTATTTTATGATTACTTAAACTGAGATGAATTTTTACAAATTTTCAACATTAGCTACTATTTTTACTTGTTTATAATTGGGATTTGCTATATTGATTTTTGAATTGAGAAATCAATGGTTACCAATTCCTTAAAGGAAATGGAAAAAATTCTTTAGATTAATAAGATCAAATATTCCAAAAATTTAAGAGAATGAAATGTAGAAAGTGTGATTTCATATATAAATAATTATAAAATTATTGATGTTTTCAACTTAATCATATTTTATTAAGTAGAAGCTACAAAAATCACCTAATTCTTGATATTTCAATAGAGAATAGAGTTAATCAATATTCTATCCTATCACTTCAATTTTATAATTGATGTTTATAAATAAAGGCTACATCATAATAATTAGTTTTTAAGTAGAAATAAAATGGAAAAGATTAGAAATTAATTTTTGATAGTACTACTGAATGTACATAAATAGAAATAGCTAGAATTAATCATTTCTTCATAAAACAGATGTTGATTATAAATAATTGATATTAGATTAAAAAGAAGAACATTAATTCTAAGTACTTTGCTATGCTTTAGATAAACTATTATAGATTTGCTGCTAAGTCTAAACTCTTTTTAATTTTACTCTGCTATTCTTTCACAGTTGTTTTTGAATAAATATATTTCAAAATATTTTTATAATGTACAGAAATTATGATCCAACTGCCTCGCCAGCTCTTTCACACTAATCATAAGATGATTACGAATTAAAAATAAAATAACTACTAAGAGCGAATGATAAGCTTGTATATAATGAACTCATTATTAGAATGCCGTTGTTAGAGAAGCATTTGCTGAGAATGAATAGCTGAAAGGAAATATTGATGTGCTCTATAAAGAAAATAAGGATCTTAATAAACTTAATATTGAACTTTGCGATTAGCTTGAAAGAATAAAAAGAAATACAAGATAACATTCAATGCATGATAAGACCATAAATGAATATGAATAAGAAATTACATAGCTCAGGTTATTGTTACAAGAGAAACAGAAAGAGGTTAACTCTTTTAAATTAAGATATAATGAAGACTTATAAATAAAGCTAGATATTGTTGATAAAAGTACTAATGTATGATATCCAATTTAATATATGTTAGTCTAATAAATTGAAGTAATTAGAAGAATAAAACTAATAATTGATATAAGAATTAGATTTGATAACCAAAAGGCTCTTAGATAGAGATAATGCTTAAGGGACTATTGATTATGAAGAATTATTAAGAGAAAGAGATTAAGAAATTGAAATGCTAACTTAATAAATCATACATATATCTAATAATAAATAAGTAAGGCAATTTGATCCAAGTAGTGATAAAAGATAAATAACTGAATCAGAAGAATATTATTGTTAAATAATAAAAGAATTATAAGAGAAAATTGAATAATTAAGAATAATAATAATAGAGAAAGATGATTAAATGAAACAAGGTTAAAATTAAAATGAATTAATGCATATGGAAACATTATAAGTTTAATTAATATAATACAAAATTGAAATAGAAGGATATAAAACTAGAATGTAATATATTCAAAATGAATTATCAGAGAAGGATCATTTGATAGAAGATTTATAAAACATTATAAAGGATTTAACAAAAAAGGTTTAACATAGATAAACAATTGAGATTTAAATTCCTATTTCTCCAAAAAACTAAAATAAAAGTCCAAGTAACTCTTTTAACTAAAATCCAAACAATTCTAATAAGAATTAAAGAAATCCTAGTGAAGCATCAAAAAATGCTGCTGATATTTTTTAATAGGAAGAAGATAATGTTGATTAGAAAGATCATAATGATGAGAAAAAAAAAAAGAAGTTTGGTCTAGAAGGAGCTAAAAGAAAAGATGATGAAGATTCTACAAAGGATTTCCAAAAAATTATTGCAAATTTAAAATCAGAGAATTAAAGATTATAATAAGAATTGAGTTAAGCAATTTTTAAAATAAATCAATAAGAATCTTTATTAAATGAAAAAGAAAAATAATTGAGTTTGATGGAATTTAAAGAAAAAGAAATAAAACAATTAAAAGACTAGTTAAACAAATAATATAAAATAGATTAGGAGAATAAATAATTAGAAAAGAAAGTTGGAGAGTTAGAATAAAAAATTTAAGATTTAATGATTGAAATTGAAAATTATGACTCAGATAATAAGTTGAATGAAAAAAAATTATCAAAGAAAGAGGCTGATTATTAAAAGGCACTTCAAAAGTAAAAGGATGAATTATTGGCTAATTAGAAGAAGGTAGAATAAATTAATAAACAAATGTAAGATGAAATTAATTTTTTTGAAGATTAAATGAAAGAACTATAAGATTCTCTTAGAGTAAAAGATTAAGAAGTAAAAAAACTTTAAGAATAACTAAAGGAGTCAACAAAAGTTTTAGAGAAGAATAATAATTAAAGTGATCAAATTGAAAAATTACATTAAGAAGCCAATTCTTAAGCATAATTATTAGAAGAACTTGAATAAAAAATTTAATAATAAGAATATGAAATTAAGACAAAAGAATAAGAAATAAAGAGATTAAAAGAAAAGAATAGGGATTTGTAATTATACTAATTAAAATTAAAAGATTATGAAGAGAATATCAATTCATTAAAGGGAGAAATTGAAAGACTTAACTCTTTTGATAAATAGTAGTAGGAGAATATTTATAAATTAGAGTAGAGTAATAAAACTAAGGAATATTAATTATCCAAGTATTAAGAATAAACAAAAGAAATGACAAGTAAAGTTAAGGAATTAAATGAAGAAAAAACAAATGAAATAAGAAAATTCATAATTCAAAATGAAGAATTATAGGAGTAAGTTAGAATCTTTGAAATTGAAGTCAAAAAGTTATAGAGTAATATCTAAGGTAATTAGAGAACTCCAGAAAGAACTACAAAGTTATAATTAGAATTAGATGATTTATATGATAAATTAAATTAATAAATTGGAGATAATGGAGATCTTAAAATTTAAATACAAAACCTTTCGACTTAAATCAAGTTAAAAGATTAAGAAATTAAGAAGTTATTAGAAATATAATAAGAAAATTAATTAACTTCAAAAAGAGAAAATGAATTAATTAAAGAGATTTAAGAATTACATCAATAAATAAATAAATATGAATAAAATATCAAGTAATTTTAAGATTAGATTAATAAATTAGAAAATTTAACTAAATACAAAGATTAATAATTAAAAAAAAATGAGATTGAAAAAGATAGTTGGAAGGATAATCTTACAAAATTAGAAAGTTAGATTGAGGAACTAGAAACATAATAAATAAGAGAATTAAAATAGCAAGATAAATAAAATAAAGAAACTATTAAAAAATTAGAAAATTAATTAAAATCAAAGGAATTTGAATTAAAGAAGTTGTAAGATGAAATTAAGTTATTATAAGAGAAGATCTAGAGTTTAGAGAAAATGATTGAATAAACTAATGATCAATTCCATATATCATAATAATAATTAAATGAAGTATAATTGAAATTTTAATTATCAATAAGAGAAAAAGAATTTGAAATAAATAAATTGAAATAAAAATTAGGTAATTAGAAAACACCTGAAGTTTAAGCAGAAATTGATTAATTACATCAATAGATAATTGAAAAGGAGACAGAAATAATTAAAGTTAGAGAAGATACTTCAGAATTATCTTAAAAAATTAGAAATTATGAATTAGATTTCAAAAAATTTTAAGAAACAATTAGAGATTATTAAAAGAAATAAGAGAGATCATCTTAACTAGAAATCTTAATAAGTGAACTCAAAATAAAAGATCAAACTAATTAGGTTAAAATTGATGATTAAAATTCAACTATCAATAATTAAGATGCAATTATATAATCAAAAGATTAAACAATAAAAAAATTACAAGAATTATAAAAAGAATTTACAAAAAAGGGAGATTAATTAATATCCTTATAAAAGAAATTGATTGAAAATGAGCAATAGTTACATGAAGTATTGGAGAATGAAAGTGAAAATTATGAAAAAATTAAATCTTTAGAAAAATAGATTTCTTTAAAGGATTCAGAATTAAAAAAATTGAAAGATCAAATTAAAGAGATTTAGAGAGAAAATGAAAAGTTATAAACTAAATTATAAGAAAAAGAAGATATATAATAAAAAAATATAGAACAATAAAATAAAATTGAAGAATAAGAAAAGTAGATAGAAAAACAAAGATAAGAGAATAAAAAGAAATCTTAAGAAAATTAGATTCTGGAAGATAAGGTTTAATAAATGAAAAAGTTAGAAGACAAATATAAGAAATAATAGAATATAATTGAAGAATAAAAATAAAATTCAGAATAACTTGAAAATAAAATTAAGTCAATTGAAGAATAAATTTAAATTAGTGAAGATGAAAAATATAGTTTAGAAAGAGAAATTGGATAGTTGAAAAAAAAATTAGAAGATGAAAGGAGACAATTTGAAAATAAATTAAATTAATAAGCAAAACTTAAAGATGAAATAATAGCAAAATTAAAAGAGAAGATTTCAGATTTAGAAAAATTAGAATCTAAACATTTTGAATTTACTTAAGAGGTTGAAGATTTAAAAGAAGAGTAAAAGTCTCGAAAGAACATTGAATCTAAACTCTAATCAGAAAACAATATACATCTAAAATAAATTAAATAACTAGAATAACAAATAAAATAATTATAAGAAAAGTTAAAATCATAACAGGAGTCTAATGTAATATTGCATAATGAAATTGAATAAATTAATTTAAATATCAAAGTTAAAGATGATATTATTTACAAGTTATAAGAAAAAATAAAAAAATTAAAGATTTCTGTAAAAGAAAAAAAGGAGGAGATAAAAAAGTTTAAATAAGATATTTCAGAAAGATCAAGCTAGATATCTTAGATGGATTTAATTGATAGAGAAAAAGAAGAATTAAATGATTAAATTAGATTAAAAGAGAAAGCTGAAGAATCACTAAAACAAACAATCAATACACTTTAACAATAAATATTAAAATTAACAAAATAAGTTTAGTAATTAACATAAGATAAAATAGAATTATAATAGTAAATAGATGAATTAATTCACATAGAGAATTAAATAAAGATTAAAGACATAGAAATATAAAGATTAGTTTTAATAGAGAATGATTATAATAGATAGAAAGAAAAAGTGAAAACTTTGGATAAAACTATTATTGATCAAACTCAAAAAATAAAAATACATTAAGAGTATGAGAAATAGACTGTAGAATAAATAAAATATTATGAATAAGATTTAGATGAAAAATAGGAATCTATACAAACTTTGGAATCAGAAATAATAAAATTAAAGCAAAAAATAGAAGATTATTAAAAATAAATAACAAAAATTTCTAAAGAAAAAGAAAATGTAAATTAAAAAGTTAAATCATCAGAAGTAAATTAATAAAAGCAAATAGATCTATTAGAGGAGAAAAATTTCGAATTACTTAATGACTAGCAATCATTAATTACTTAAGTAGAAGATTTATAAAGCCAACTTAGAGAACTTTAAGGATGCTATGATAAATTAATACAAGGAGAAAAAGTAGATATAAAAAAAACAAGTGATAATAATGAATAGAAATATAACGTTTCTATTAAGGAATTAGAAAAAGAAGTTTAAAGACTTAAAGATGAAATGATTAAACAAGAGCAGAGTAGTTCTAAGGAAATTGAATAACATACAGAAAAAGTGTAAAAATTAAAACAATAAAATAATTAATTAGAATAAACCATTAAAAATTAATAAAATAATGAAAAGAAAATAAAATAATTAGAAGAGTAATGTAATTAAATAAGTGAGAGATCTTAAGAGAAATTAAATAAAAAAGATTAAATTATAGATGATTTACAAAAATAAATAAAAATTTTGAATGAATAAATAAGTAAATTGAATTAAAAGCGAAAATCTGATTTTATAGATGATGAAGATGACATCTAAGATTTTGGAGATGATGCTGATATAAATGATAATAATAAAACTATAAAGAAATACGAAAAAGAAGCAAAAAAGGAGAAAAATGAATAAAAAACATTCCGCTAATTGGAAAAAGAGATTGAAAAATTAAAATAAGAAGATATCAATAAAACTATATAAATAAAATAATTGGAGGAAAAACTCAAGAAAAATTAAGAAATTAATTAAAAGGAATAAAAGAGTTAAAATGAAAATGAATAGAATTAGACAATTAAAAAATATGAGACAGAAATAAAAAAAAAGGATGAACAAATTAAAAAATTGTAGGAAGATATTTAAAAAATAGAAAAAAATATTAAAGAGAAAGAATATTTAGAATAAATAAAAATACTGAAGTTAGAAATAGATTAAAAGATAGAATAAATTACAAAGTTACAGGATTAGATTCAAAAATTACAAAAAGATATTAGTACATAAAAATAAAAAGATGAAAAAAATACTAAAACTGAATAAGAACTTAAAAAGAAAGAAGAGGAGATATCAAAATTAAAAGAAAAAATAGAAAAAGATTAAAACAATGGGACAAAGTAAAATGAAAAGAATTAAAATGAAATAATAAAGAAACAACAAGAAGATATAAAAAAAAAAGAAGAAGAAAATAAAAAATTTAAGGATTAAACTAATGAAAACAATAAATTAAAAGATCAAATATCTAAATTAGAAAAAGAGAAATCTGTAACAGATGAAAAAATAAAAAAATAAGAAGATAAGATAAAAGATCTTCAAAAATTAATTGATGATTAAAAATAAAAAACCCCAACCAAAAATAGAGATGAACCTTAAGGAAATGATAAATAAGGATAATCAGATAATAAATCAAGTTAGTTAAATGATACTAAATATAAAGATTATATAATAAAGTTAGAAAAGCAAATAGATGAACTAAAAATTCATATAATTTATTTGGAAAGTTTACTTAAGTAACATGGTTATGATCCAAATAAATTAAAACCAGGAAAAACAGATATTGACTCAAAGAATTTGACACCTTAAAAAGATGATAATAAAAGTGATTATCCTGATTTGTAATAAGTGAATGTTGTTAATGTAATAGATTATTATATTTATTAGATTAGAAGATTGATGGCAGAATATAAGTATGAGAAAGATCGTTATGAAAATAAAGTTGTTTAATATACTGATGAACTAATTAAGTAAAATAATTTAGAAAAAGATGCTGAAGAAAAAATTAAACGACTTGAAGATGATCAATTTGTATACAATGATCCTGATGAAAAAGAACCAAAAGTATATGTTATAAAAAATGATTAAGGGTCAAATAAAAAAGTCAAATGAATTTCAATATTAAATAGTATATGCTTTTTATTAATTTTTACAAATTCTCCGCATAATTTCTTAGATTATATTAATATATTTCTTAAAAATTCTAAAAAGTATGTGAATAAATTATATTCTTAAATTCTAAACCTTGAGCAATACTGAGACTGAACTCAAATAAATTTTAAACTATATATAAAAAGATTGAAATAATTCAAAAAATTTTAATTAAAAAAAGAAATTTAATAAAAATGAAAAAGTGATGATATGATAAATGAATTTCAGATGAACTAATTAAAGTAAAGAAAAATGATATCAAAATATATCAGCCAAAGCCTATTTTTAGAAAATTATATCTTAAAAACAATACAAAATAATGTAAATAGCAATGTTTTTGCTAATAATAATTGACTAATACTTGAAAGATGGCAAAACCTTTTGGAATCATACAGTAATAGAATAATTTTTATTAGTTTTAATTCATTATTAAATTATACAATTAATATTCTATTAAATGGAATTCAAGATTTACGATAGGACGGCCAAAGTTTATGAATTGAATTTAATAAATGAACCCTTAAATATGAAGAAAAGAATAAAATTTTTCACAAATTACAATATTGGAAGGAAATTGAGTCCGAATGATTTTTTTGAAACTCTTGTAGTTTTTTCTAATTAAAAAATAATTTTACTTATTAGAGTAAATTAATTTTTAGAGACTGTGGAAATACACAAATGCTTTTTTTCTCAAATAGAAAAATTAATCAACAACAATTAGCGATATTATATTATTAATAGTTTTATGATTGAGTCAATAGAGTGTTAATTTCATAAATCATACACTCCATTTTTTTTGGATTCCTAATATTTTTACTTAATTATAAATCAAGAAATTTTTCAATACAATTTAGCTTCACTAATATCATCCTCAAGTTCTACTGCATTTATTTTGAAGAGAAATTTAATACAATCTCCAATATATTTTAGATGTGATTTAATCTACCTCAAAAATTAATAAAAACTCTACTCTATATAAAAACATGGACACTAAATTAACCATAACAAATTCATATTTAATATGTATGATATAAATTTACCCACTGATACTCTCTAACATGTCTAATTTGAATTAACCTTATCTTCTTTGAATAGATAAAACAATAATTTGATTCAGAACCCCTTTATTAATTCAGCAATTTTTGAAGGCAATGAGACAATTCTTGAGATTTATTTCCCATTTTAGAATAGTTTAATAAAGTAGAATTATTATTTGTAGGAAAATTCTGAATTCTATTTTGTTTAGGAGGAAAAGGAAGAAAAATGCTTTGAGATGGAACCTGGAATTATTTAAATATGGAATTTAGATTTAATGCATGATTAGGTTTATTCATTAATTTTTTGTTGATAAAAAAAGTATAATTAATAGAATTATATTAATTGTTAATTTGAATATTTATATGGACACTCTATGCAAATAATATTTGATATTCAAATAAATTGATCTGATTAATTTACAAGAGTATTGTTTCTACGCTTTGGATAAAGATAAACATTTAACATTTGTGTACATTAATAAGGATTCAGCAAAAGTAGAATGTACAGAATTTGAATTAATCGAATTAAATACATTATCCGAATATAACATTGAATTTCTAGCAAGTGTTACATAGAAGCTATAATAAGAGTTATTAAACATCAAACCAAAGGATGAGTAAGAGATATTTTGTGGTCTTTCATTAGATTAAATTTTTGTACATAGAAAAAATAATGAAATCATAATTCCTAAATATATCATAAAGCAGCTTAAGAGATCTAAGTATAGAGATTTATTCATTAATAATTTCTTTTAAAATATTAAGAATCATGTAATAAAACATTTAAACAATTTCTATGATTCAAACAAAGAAAATGTGAAAGTAATGAAAAAAATAATAAAAAATACATTAGATTTAAATGATGAAGTTAGCAATAAAATATAGTTATTATTTGAAACATTTTTTTATGTTTCTATTGAGAATATTAAAAGAGTATCCATAAACAAAAAAGGAAAATATCATAAATATGAATTTGATTATAAAGATAATGAAGATTATTATTAGTTTTTAAAATAATTTCATCAAGCTCATTTAGTAAATAAGAAGAAATTACCAGAAGAAGATTTATAATAAATTGAAGATTTTTTTCTAAACAAATTACTTGTAAAAGAAGGAAGGTTGATTGATAAATAATGTATAGAAATACAAAATTATCATTAAAAAAATTAATCAGGGCTTAGATTAACAGCAACTCAAATTTATTATATTTGTTAATAAGAAAATTATCAAAAAAAGAATAAATCATCAAATGTAGCCTAAAAGCATGGTGAAGAACATGAATAAATAGCTTTGAATGAATATGCTCAATTGCATCCAGATATCGTATTAAAATAAACAGATGTTCTATTTAATTTATCTTATCCATTCTTATGTGGAAAACCTGATGCTTTAATTTATGATCTAAATAATAATTTATTAGGATTGATAGAAGTGAAGTCTCCTTTTAAAAAGAAAGATCTTAATATGAATAAAAATGAAAATTTCTAATTAGATTATATAGTTGTTGATCAGGATTAAGTTCATTAATTGAAAAAGAATCATCAACATTATTATTAAATATAAGTATACCTTCTGATTACTGAATTATGTTGGTGTGATTTTATAGTTTCTACACTTCGAGGTAATAGAGTAATTAGGGTTCTCAGAGATGATTTATGTATAAAAGAAATAATAAAGAAATCAGAGTTATATTATTTTACTTAAATATTACCTAGATATTGTTAATTGAAGAAGAAAGTATTAGAAGAGGAAGATTTGAGAGTAATAAAGAATAAAACTGTATTTAGTTGAAAATGAATATAAATAATTATTATATGAATTAACCTAAAAATACTAGATTCATAACCTTTACAATACCTTATGCTTAAAGTCAAGATCCATAGTTTCCCCCATCAAATTTATTAGAATTATCATCAACTCCTTTAGGTTGGCAAAGTTGTAGGTTTTGCTAATATCCATAAGAATTGATATTACAATTCTAATCTGCCATAACTGTTTATAAAATGTAAATTCTATCTCACGAGAAGAAAATACCTACAAAGATAGAAGTATTCGTTGGAAGACTATAAGGAAGAATGGATTTAGAAAATGCAAGTTTTAAAAAGATTGGCTATTTTACATTTCATTCCAACGAACAATCAAATTGGTAAGCAAGAGAGCTCAAAACAGTATCAATTGATGAATCTAATTGCAACTATCTAAAACTATTAGTGCATCGTAATCATGAAAATAAGTTTAATCCATTTAATTAAGTTGGTATTGTTGCAATCAGAATTTATGGTGAAAAGGCAGAACTTCCTCCACCTAAAAAGACAAATAAAATTTAAGATAAGGTTTTAGATGAATTATATAATCCATAATAAGATAAATTGATTGACACTAAATTATTGGCACACCTTATTGCACTTGAACATGTAAAGTATTCCTTAATATGAGAGTCCAAAGATTATGCAATTAAGTAGGAAAACTATTAGGAAGCAAAAAAACTAAAAAATAGAATTACTTAACTAAGAAGTTTGGGAGTCTAATTGAAAGATTTAGAAGAGAGAAAAAAGGAAGTGTTATAAAATGAGGATTATGATTAGGCTGAAGCTATTAAAGAATAAATTCATAAATTGAAAATTGAAAATGGACTTATAGATGAACAAGGAAATGAATATAAACCAAATATTGATAAGATCAGGCAATAAGAATTAGGTGAATAGACAGATAATTATGAAGATAGAAGAAATTCAAAACCATCAATTAAATAAATAGATAATAATAATAAGATAATTGAAGATAGTTTTGATAGAATGCCTCAAGATGAATAAACATATTTAATTGAATAATTAAATAATAACAATAACATTACTCATATTACAAATAATCAAAATGAGAATGCAAATACAAGTTATTAATAACCTACTTCTTTTGATTAATAACTTAAAAATGAAAAACTATTAAATTATGATGAAATGATAATTCCAGCTTTAAAAAACAAATAAAATATTAATAATAATTAGATTTAGGAAGAGTATTCAGAAGTAGATAAAAGTAAATAATAAATTGAAGAATTAAGTTCTGAAAACTAGAAATAAGTTGAAGCTATTAAACCTTATTTTGGAATTGATTTTTGTAAAAAGTATTTCTCCAAAAATTGGGCACGTAGAGAAGAAGGTATTCGTTGGTTAATTGAATAATTTAACAATCCAACTTAAATTAATATATCTAATATAGATGGTGCCTTTTAAGCTATTTTATTATTAATTTATAAGGGCATTTAAGATAAAGCAGATAAAGTAGTTTATGCAAGTCTATAATTAATGTAGTAAACTCTACTTAAATTGAAACCAAATAAATTAAATGATGAAAGTCCAATAATTTTAGATAATATTGTATTGGTAAATATGTTTCATAAATTTTAGATTCTTATGGAGAAAATGGGTGATATTAATGAGAGACATAAAGAAGAATGCAAAAAGATTTTATTAACTTTAGCTGAAACATAGATTATGGGTAGTGCTGGAGTAATTAATCATTTAGTAAAAGGAATTACTACAAAACCAAATTTATAACTATCATCTGTTAGACATATCTAAGCAAGATTAATGCTCATTTACAATTTAATTTAAAAATATAAAATTAATAATGAAAGAGTTCCTTATAATCCTGTTATGGATGTGGCAATTAAATATTTAGATCATTCTGCTGAATAGGTTAGAACTTGTGCTATTTATATAATAACTGAAGTATATAAAAATTAAGGAGATAAAGTTAGAGAAAGTTTAAAAGGAATTAGACCTGCATAATAATAAATCTTAGATGAATTATTCTATAAAATAGATAATGGAGGTAATGTTTAAACATCTTTTGAATAAGAAAAAAAACCATAACAAAAAAAGAAATAATAATAAAATAATCCTGATTAAGTTTTTTAATAAATAACATAAGCTTGTGAATTTTGTGGAATTTAAAATAAAGAATTTATCTAAAGTTAAAAGCTTGATATGCATTTATGGAAAGAATGTGTCATGCTCACAACTTGTTTATCATGTGCTTAAGTTGTTGAAGTATCTCAATTAACTAATCATCATTTTGAAGAATGTGAATTTGCTAAAAATTATAGATAATGTGAAACGTAATTTATTAATTTTTAATATATTTTAGTTGTGGATGTGCAATACTAGAAAATCAATTACCTGAACATTAAACTAAAAAGGTTTGTAATATTTCACAAGGTGATACTTGTCCATTATGTTATAAACCTATTGGATTGAATTGGAAAATTCACTTAGCCATTTGTGAGTAATAAGAAAGAAATAAACAATAATCTGTCCCTTTAGAAAAAAATTGATTATTTTTAATTTTTTATGATATTAATATACTTGTTCAATTTTGTATTGGCTCAGAATTATTATCCAATTGTTACTAGTCTAATAACAGTTAATTCATAAAATACACTTAAAGTTACAGCCTCTTGTAATTAAACAAGTGATATATACTATGCTATATATTTAAATAATGGAATTAGACCAACATTTCAAGAAATAAAAATAAGAATGAATGAATATTCAAATTATGAAAATTATGGATATAAAGAATCTGTTTAAAACTTAGAAATTACAATTATTGTTAAATTAAATTCATATTACAATGTAGATATCTATTGTTTGAGTTATGATTCAACTGGTATATATTCCTACTTAAGTTATCCTTTAACTAAAGATATGATAGCTACTATAGATAACAATTCTAAAGCAATGATCTTAAAACTATATTTTGATAGTGAACCAACAATAAAATAAAGTTAAAGTATTGTCTGTTAAGCTTAATACAAATATCCATCATAAGCTAGTAGAATTATCATAGGAGATTGGTAATTATGTTAAGATACTACAAACACTGCCAATGATAATGTAACAACTGATCAAAATACCTAAACTTAAGTTGCTATTACAAATTCATATTCTAAAACTAAACCCTTCCCTTTATTTTTATACTTTCTAGCAGATTACACTAATATAGTTGACATATTACCTGAGGAATTGGGTTTACTAGGAGAATAAGAACTCACAACTATCTTTTTATAGAACAGCAATTTGTTTTTATCTTCAAGTTAATTGCCTAAATTAGTAGACACAAGTCAAATTAAAATAGTTCCTGAATTATCAATTACTCTTAATTTTGCTCAATCAATACTTAATGTTGAAATCACAATAACTAATGTGGATGGGATAATTGCAATTGGAATCACAGAATTAGGTGTATCAATTGATATATCAGAATTCTTTGTTTAAGCATCTTCAAAATTAGTAATCAATGATCTTACAAGCATTTAATAAAATATAGTTGTTAATTATAGAATATCCAATTTAGATATTGGAAAAGATTATTTTGTTAATATAGCTGGATTTTTGGTAATTTATATGACTAAACCTTAAGTATCCTCAACCAGAAAGTCCAAATAGTGGAATCATCAGAAAACCAATATTGGCTTCAAGAGTCAAGACTTTAGATTCTTCAATTCTAATGCTAATATTTATATTTTGTATATCATAAATATGAATATTGTAATTACTATTTTAAACAATTTTCATAAAATATTATTTAAATTTATCATTATTAAAATGGGAGATAATCAGTATATCCAACATGATCTCCTTCAAAAAATGTATCTGGATTAGCTTCTGTTAAAGGGAAATTAAATTTAATTCTCTCTACTAAATCAGGATCTAAAATCTAAAAATTATTTACTAGATATATAAGCCATTCCAAAACTTGCAGCATCAATTAATCCAGTTTAAATTAATTGAGCAGCTATTTCTCCTGTTAAACCAACATTTCCGATTATTACACCTTTAAAAGAATTTCTTAATTGCTCAAATAAATTTTAAGTTTAAGATTATGATGAAGGTAAACCATGATTGTAAGCATTTTCCTCATCCTTATCATTCATTAATTCTATGAATGCAATTTATCTTTTATCTAATTCTTAAAATAAATAAGTGTAAAGTTTAATTGGATCTTCATCATACATATCATTAAATCTGCCAATTGGAGATACTTTTATGCCTACTCTTCCTTTTCCAAAAACAGAAATTAGTTCATCAATCACTTCCAAACAGAATTTACATCTACCTTAAACAGTTCCTCCATATTCATCCACTCTTTAATTACTGTTACTCTTTAAAAACTAATCAATCAAATAACCATTAGCTCCATGTAGTTCTATCGCATCAAAACCTGCTTCTTTAGCTAATAATGCTCCTTTTATGAATTGATTTTTAACTAATTAAATTTCTTCTAAATTCATTTCATGAGGAACTTCATGCGGAATATTTAAAATTTAATTTGGACCTTTGATTTCTATTGCAGATGGTCCCCAAGGTTAAAGACCTTATTATAATAATGAATGTGTAGCCCGTCCACTATGCCAAATTTATAATGCTATTTTCCCTTTTTTATTATGAACTGCTTATATGACTTTCTTCCAACCCTCTACCTAAGTTTAGTCCATTATTCCAGGACAACCAGGCCAACTTTAAGATCTCTCACTTATAAATGTGCTTTCTGTTATAATAAGGCCTGCAGTAGCTCTTTAAGAATAAAATTCAGCCACCAAATTATTTGGAGACTTTGTTTCTTTATCACATCTCATTCTAGTTAAAGAAGACAAAATTATTCTATTTTCAATTTAAATATCTCCAAGTTTTAAAGGATTAAATAATGTATCTACTTTTGGATTTTTCATTGGTATAATAATTAATTAAATGTATTATATAAGTAAATTGTTTAAAAGCTTATTTGAATAATTATCAACAATTTTAAATGGACTCTACCCACCTTAATTATAATATCTATTTAATAAATTGAACAAGATAATTAACGATTTATTATGTATAGAATGATTTAGGTTTCATATGGGTCTCAAAATGAAATAAAATTTTAGATACTACATACCTATATGATTGTCATATTAAAAAATTAGATTAATATTACCATTTGTTAATATTCAACTTTATAACTTTAGTGTATTCAAAATAATCAACAATTTTATTATGTAAAAATGACAAAAATTCAGTAAATAACAATTATTGTTTTTTAAATAATAAAATTTATATATTAATTCTCATAATTTCTTTTAGAATATAAAAAAGAAGGAATTTTTAATACAACTCAACACTATTTAAATAATAAAGATTCTGTAAATTTTAAATATATTTGAATAAATGTATTTAGTATTTATTAAGAAATATATTATAATTTCATATCATTTAATTTTAGTAATGGATTAAATTAACAAAGACACTTAAGTCACTTCCCCATCTTACTGACTTTTAGCTTTTTTAAGAGCTTCCTTATTTAGAGTTTATTGATTTTAATGATGATTTGATTGGCTACTTAGAAGTTGATATATTTTCAGACTTGATCTTTTAGGAAGTAGTTCTGCTTCTATTGTCATCTTTGATTGATTTTTCTTTTCCAAAACTTCGAGTTCTTCTACTTACTTTGATTTAAGGGATAAATTGATTTGGCTCGATTAAATCTAAACTTATGAATGGTAACTATGTAATTAAAGGTTGATGATGTAATTTAATTGTTGGCTCAAATTGTTCTTCTCTATAAATCTCATTAAAGATGGCTCTATTGTTTGTAGACATAATAGCATGATGGTCAACGTACTCATCGCTAATTTCAGTATTTACAGTGAGTGATGTTGTTTTACAAACATTTCCCATTTAAATAAATTAATTATAATCAAAGTAATTTTTTCTGTTTGGCATATTGTTCTATAAGAAGACTAAGCTCATTTCTATTAGGTAAATCATAGATTTTAGGTTCTTTTAAGTTTAGTGCTGTTTCATGAATTTTCTTTATTATAATAAATGATATACTCTTTTTTAATCTTTTTCTAAGTAAGTATGTTAAATGTATTCCATCCAAAGAACTCTTTAATTTTTGTTATATTCATCAATCACTTAATTCATAACAGGCCTAAGGCTACAGGATTTTAATTTACACATCAATCATAACTTGTTGTTTTTCAAAAAAAAATTGATTTTCTTTTTATCTTTTCAAATCATAAAGTATATCAGCTATGTTTTCTTTGATTAATTTCCAAAATTTATCTCTGAATAATCTCTTCTTAGTTTTGAGAAGACGAAATTTTCTTTAGATAAATATAACTATATTAAAACATAATAACATAATTCTATACCGTTATTAAGTGTGCTTTAGTGTTTATTGAGGATTGTTAAAAAAAGAAGAATTCTATCCATAAATTTAGTGATTACAAATTGAGCTTATTATTTTGTTTTAGATCTAATAATACATGCAAAATTGGTTACGACACATCTACATTTGAATATGGTTCTCTCTTTTGCATTATCACCAAACTCTTTAACATCTATCAAAGCTTTTGTTTTGAGTGTCCAAATAAGTAATTTACCTTTTGCTACTATCTTTTGTTTTCTTCTTTTTTCTTATAAACAAGTATATATATATTCAGTAATAAGAAACAAACCAAATATTTTAATCCAGTTTTTTTAGGTAAATTACAATATTGCCTTTTTCTATTTAATTTATTTTTCTATTTCTCTAAATTAAATAATTTAATCCTTCACTAATAATTTTGATACCTTATCTAATTATTTATCTTCAATAAGTGATTATCTCATGGATTTAGCCATTTTTTATTTTTATAATCTTTCTGATTATACTGAAAGTATTTTATTGAATCTATGACTAACTTAATGGTGTGTCACAGATAGATTTCCTAAAATCTTATCTTTTGGTTAAGGTTTATGAATTAAAGGCTAATTATCTTAAATTAATTCAGAAGGTTCAAATTATTATTTGATAGTGGATTTGATAATTTATGAATGACCAAATGAAAAATTAATAGAGAATTCGAAATCAATTTCTGAATAGAGTGTAATAAATAAATATTCTTCACTAAAATAATGTTAATTTCTCTCTGAAAAGATTTTTGCATAACGAGAATGAATAGTGTATTCAGAATTGAATTTAGTAGGAAACTCAGCCTTTGTAGATAAATATATTTTTAGAGATGAAGTTTGAACTCTATCTGGAATATTAAAATAGACATGTATAGGAGATACTTTACCTCTTAATTTCATTCTAAAATAATTGAACTTAAACCGATTTATTTTAATGCGATTTTAATCTCCATGCATTAGATCTGATTATATTAAAGCATCATGAGTTTGAATTAATTAATTTGTGCTCTTGCGTTTTACTTCTAAATATTAATTAGTCTAATATGAAATAGGTTCTAATTTCTCTAATTAATTAATAGATCTATAATTTTTTTCAAATTCACTATAAACTTCTATTATTTCTTCATCAAGTTACATAAATGTTGAACTAACATCCCCAAAATTTATTTGATTTCTGATTTTAGATTAGGTAGTGGTACATTCAATAGAATACATTGATGTATTAGCAGATTGTGAATATTTGATATTGTGCTAGAGTACATGATTTAATTCTTATTGTTTAGGACTTAATTCTTTAAAACTGATAAATTTTTAATTTGATGTTGTTAAAAAGATAGATGAAGATCTACATAGGATATAAATATTTATTACTTTCTTATCGGACTTAGAATGTTTATTTGAGATTTATTTATTGATGCTCTTTATTCGTTGTTTTTTATTATCATATTATTAATCATAATTTTTATATATGTAAAGAATTCACATATAGTATTAAGAAATACAACCTAAGTAATTATGAAATCTTGATCAATCATATTACATTTATGAATTATTGTATTAGTCAAAAGTAATAAAAAATTCAAAATGTTTTATATATTATGAATCATTAAAAAATTTCATTAATTTATTATTTATTTATTGATATCTTTATATTAATAATATGTATTTAAATAAACTTATTGTATTAAGAGGAAATATTTGAAATTGGCTTTCAACTTTAAAGGATTTAATAATAGTTTTAATGATTAAAAACGTAATTATAATTTTTGTTATAATTTATGATTTAGAGTTATGATAGTAAATTTGTAATTATTACATTTATATTCTAAATAATTGGAACCACAAATACAAATTAATTAGTTCATTAATAATTGTAAATTCATAATTGTATTTATTTCAAAATGAAAAAGAGAGATTTCAAACTTGTTTTAATTGGAGATAGTAATAAATTAATTAAATATTAGGTGGTGTTGGAAAATCATCATTTGTTTCAGCATTAATAAATTAAATATCAAATAAAGCATCTGTTTTAGATAAACATCAACCAATCAATTTACCTCCTGATATGCTAAACCATCCTGAATGTATAACTACTCTAATTGATACAAAATGTGCTCCACATTAATTACCTCAGGAGGTTGAGATTGCTGATGTAATTCTTTTGATGTATGCAATTGATGATGATGGATCAAGTGAAAGATTGAAGAGATTTTGGTTAAAAGAATTAAGAGACTAAGGATACAAATAACCTGTAATAATAGTTGGAAATAAACTTGATTTATTAGGTTTAGAAGAAGATCTAGATTATCATAGGATCTTCAAGGTTATCAAATAATTAGTAAAAGATTTCAACGTATTAAATTGATTTAATATAGTCAGTTGAAATGGGAATTGAATGTTCATCAATAAAATAATAAGGCATATATGATGTAATAAATTGTGCTTAAAGATCATTTCTCTATCCATTAGCTCCTATATATAGTATTGCAGAGAAATCATTAACAGAAGGATTTAAAAAAGCCTTAACTAGAATATTTAGAATTTGTGATAGAGATGGAGATGGAGTATGGAGTGATGCAGAATTAGAAAAATTCTAAAAAAAAGTGTTTAAAAGATAATTAGATTACAGTGACATTGCTGGAATAAAAGACATGATAGAAGAGGAATTACATAATAATACAAATAAAGGAGTTATTACCTTAGAAGGATTTATAGCATTATAAAAAAGAGGAATAGAACTAATGAAGATATAAATTTGTTGGACTATTTTAAGGTTTTTTAGATACAAAGATGATTTATCTTTAGATGAGAGTATTTTCACAAATGAGTATTAATTTTAAATAAAAATTAGATTAATATTTGATTAGGATGCAGGTCAAACAGTAGAATTAAGTGAGATTGCTTTATCTAAATTGAAATAGATATTTGAAATTAGATGCAATTCTATATTGAAAAAAGGAAATACTCTAAATCAGAAATAATTTGATGATATTTTTTATCCAGTGATGTGTAGAACTAATTTTCCTCATCTAAATTAATATTATCCTTAAGAATAAGATATTATCACTTTAACCTAATGGTTGGCAATGTGGAAGTATTCAAATCATGATATCCAAGTGCCTTTTCCTTCTTTAATTATAAAGAAGCCTACAAGTTGTTGTGTTATATTGGAATTGAAATTAAATTATCAGATGCATTTAAAGAATAAAATAGAAAGGATTCTTGGTCTTCTGTCTAAAAGAATATTGATAGAAAAGTGTTCCATATTGCAATTGTTACCAGAAAAAAACATGTATACTCTTACTTATCTCTTAGGGTTAACTTGATAAATAATTTGGCAATTTACCACTTATTATTACAACTATTTAAAATAAAACATATGCTATTAGTTTATATGATGAATTGGAAGCTGAATAATAAATTGAAAAAAGAAGATTAAGCATTATCGACTTTTTACTTATAGATCAAAATTGCACCTTTGAAACTGCTTAACTTATTCCAATCTAGTTATATGATGATTAAGTAGCTTTTTGGACATAAATTAATAAAGTCAATGACATTTTACATCTACAGTATTCACTTTTTATTATCATTTAGTCCATTCGGTTATTCTGAATATTAAATATAATAGTTGAAAAAGTAAAATAGTTTACCTATTGTTGAAGTAGCTAGTGTTGTAACAATCCTAGTATTGATATTGACAGGAGGATACTTTTTAAGTAAATAGACAAGGTTAAAGAATAAATGAAATTAAAACAAAATTATTATATTATATATGCTTTTGTAATTTAGCAATCTAAACTTTATTTTTATTTGCATATTATTTTTATTCAAAGATTTAATTCTTAAATTCCTTGTTGGAGAATAGAAAATTGAAGAAACTCCTTAATTTTATAATTTCTTATATAAACAACAGAACTTAATTAGATAATAATATTAACAGAGAATTCAAGAAATTAGAAGTAGATAATATTACATTATATTAAAATCATTAACTTAATCATAAGATTATTAATATTTTTCTTAATTATATTAATGTAATCAATACTTTATTTCAATCATAATGAGCTTTTTTCATTCCCTATTTAATAATCTCTCTATCACATCTTGTTCCTCCAACTAAACAAGAGATAACTGTTATTGGATCTATGTTAAATCTTTTACTATAATTCTTATAATCAAATTCTTTTACAATTCGAGTAACTTATTCATCATCTAAATGTAATAACTTAATTTATTATAAAATATACTTTTATTTTTATTTTGTTTAATTGAGAATTGCATTTATCATAAGAATGAATGGCTTATTCTTTTATTATTGTTGATGAATCATTAATTTAAGAAACATCCATAGATCCTTATTATTTTATTTGTTATTTTATTTTTTTTTAAGTTTCTCTATAGATTAGAGTCCCATTAGTTACAGGTAAATTTTTTTAATTTAATCTTGTTATCATATTTTCTAAATTCTCAACATCCTCATTCGTTAAACCAAGAGTTATAGGACCTAATTTGTCAAGTTGATAATTATTTCGACTACTTTTAGTTGCTTGTAATCTTGCCTATGCTAAGTCAATGGCTGATAATTTATTACTATCATAGGGAAATATGGAAGGTAGAGACGATATTTCTAAAGAGTTATTATGAGATAAGCTTTGTTGAATAATTGCTAAACTATTATCAAGTGATTATTATTCTTATTTGTATTATTTAAAGGATTCGCTCAATTCTTTTTCTAATTATTCAATTTCTTATAACATAGTAGCTTTCTTGATTAAATATTAATTATACTTGTAGTAAATATTCTTTAGCTTTTTAATCTAAATATTCTGGGAAACTTTAATAGGATGATTTCTCATTAAGAGCATTTAGTCTTGATATTACCCATGATATCCCTGTATTTCTAACATCTTAACCATTTTTTAAAACTTAGAAATAAAAATTGATAAGACATTTTTATATATTTTTATTTTCTTTTTTTTTAGTTTGTAGATCAGAATCTATTTATTCTAAAGTTTTTTTATTGAACAAAATTTTTTGTTTATAGGCTATACGACTTTCTTTTAAGACATTCAAATCTTATTATAACTCTTTTTCTTTATTTTGTTAACTCATAAATTAATTGACTAAAGACATACGAGATTTACTCATTTAAATACCCTTTGATAATTTAGGATCCTTCATTTCTTGTATTTCCTGTTATAATTGATGATATAAAGATTTAATTTGGATTAATTTATCTTGAAAATCATGTGTCTCCAATCTAAGATTTTCTTATGCTGTAATTCTTGCATCAATAATTGATTCATTTTATTTAATCTTTTAGTTTAATTTATTTGCTATTAATTATGTTTATTTTTTATAAAATTTTGCTTTTTCTGCTTCTGATTTGAATTATGACAACTAAACTTTAACAAGAGTATTGTACATTCTTTAAATATCTTCATTATTAAAATCAAAATTTGTTGAAAGACCTTTCTCTTCATCAACATTAAGCTCTCCAATCTCTTTTAGTTGATTTAAAGCTACAGTAGATGCTTTTTAAAGATACTATTCAATAGATCGTTCTACGCTTAGATCTTCATTTAAACTCTTAAGTTATTTAGCTTTAGAAATTGCATTTTTCATAATATCCTTATATGATTTATTTGGGGTTTGAGAATTTATAGGTGAATTAGATTTGTCAATATTTTATTTTTTAGTATCAAATTAACGAACTAAAGGATTCCTTATTTCAGTTTAATATCTCTCCTTACTTCTTGGAAGGACTACTGTTTCACTCTCATCTTTTTTATTTAATTACTTCTTTTTTAGTTCCTTCAATTTCTTTGTCCATTATTTAAGATCTGTCAATTGATCTTTAGAGTCATCATATTCTTTTGACTGAGTTGCTAAGGATTCTTCTTTTACTTTTTATTTCCTCTTTAGAACTTCACCATCAGAATTATCTTCCAACTGTTCATAAATTTCAGACAGAAGTAACTATTTATCTGGCTCTTTGGCTAATTAAGATCTAACTTGCTTTTCAATATCATTTCTCTCATTCTTTTTGTATAGCTTTGTCATCTTTAATGTTTGTAGGTCATACATACTGTGAACTGATTTGAATTGAATGCCTGGTTTGTCTTCTCCTTTTGGGATATCATACATTTTGATAGAGTTAAATTAATCTTGCAGCAGTTTTTAGCTTATATCATGAATGGCTAATTCTCCAATACAATTTGTTTCTGATTTGCTTTTTCTTAATAGTTCATGTGCATTTGAAACAATTTTTATTGCTGCATATCCTTTACGCTATCCAACTTCTCCTTAAACTAGCATAATTTTATTCATGCGCTGTTTACGAATAGATTACATTATTAAATTATTTATTGAGAAAGCATTCACACATCAAATTTCTATTATTCCTATGATTAATAATACTTATGAGTACTTCAGAGTTTACTTTAGATTTCTGAGAAGGAATTGTAGTCTACAAAGATGATTTATGAAAGTGCTAAAGAAAATTAATAATTTTTAGTGAAGTTTTTTAGATAATTCTTAATTTGAACATTCACTTGCTCGATTATGATAATTATAAAAATTTGCTAATTCTGTTTAAATTGCAGAATTAGCAAGATTTGATGTGATTAATTTTAATGTAGAATGTCTTTATGAATATCTAATGAAGAAGCCTCATTAATGTCAAAGTATATGAAAAAGATGAAAAGATGCAGTAAAAATACTATTTACAGAGAAAACTTATAGTGGATAACTTAGATACATATGAAGTTTTTAGATACTTATATTGAAATAATAAAAAAGAGAGAAAAAAGAGTCCTTTCGTATAGCATACTCGTTAGGCATAGTAAAAAAGGTTGTATCCACCTGAAAAAAGGACAGTTCCATCAAAGATATATACTTAGGTATTTTATTATAGGTTTATATTAGTTTATTAAATAAAAAATTGATTTCCTTAAATTAAATTTTCTTTGAATGTTGTATTTAATGTACATAGCATATTGAATAAGTTTTACTCAATGTAAAAGAAGTTATGATTGGTCATCTTGTCTATGAGAATAAATTGATATTTCGGGATTTTGATAGACGATACTATGGAGGATAGAGAACGAAAATTATAATAAAAAGGAAACAATAGTAGTAATTATCAAAATGTTTAATCAAAATTCATGCATAATTTGCACAAGAAAAGAGAACAACCGTTTGTATTGTGTCAACTTAAATGTGTGTAAAACCCAAAGGTTAACTATTCAATGAAGGAACAAACAACAACAGGCTTAGAGGGCTCTAAAGAAACTCTGACAATAATAAGTTGGGATTTAGGAGGATAAAATTTAAGTAATTGAGCATATGAAGGAGTGGAGCCAGGAAGCATAATTGGACAGACCTAATGATTATAAATTCTGATATTAAATTTAATCGTTAAAAAAAAAATGGATATTGTAGAAGAAGTTTGTAAGGATAAAACTGTGCGTTAATATGTAAAGGGTAAATTCTTAGGGAAAGGAGGGTTTGCAAAATGCTATGAATTTTAACATGGAGAATAATCTTATGCTAGCAAAATTATTAGTAAGGCAAGTCTTACAAGATCAAGAGCAAGATAAAAATTGATGTCTGAAATTAAGATACATCGTAGTCTATAGCATCAAAATATTGTTGGGTTCCATCGATATTTTGAAGATGATGAAAACGTCTATATATTATTAGAATTATGTACCAATCAAACTATGAATGAACTACTAAAAAGAAGAAAAAGATTAACTGAACTTGAAGTATAATGTTATCTTATGTAAATACTTATCGCACTTCAATATTTACATAAACATAAAGTTATTCATAGAGATTTAAAATTAGGCAATTTATTTTTGTCTGATAAAATGGAAGTCAAATTAGGAGATTTTGGGTTAGCTACTCTAATAGAATTTGAAGGTGAAAGAAAGCGTACTGTTTGTGGAACTCCAAATTACATTGCACCAGAAATTTTAGAATCTAAAAGTGGTCATAGTTTTGAAGTAGACATTTGGTCATTTGGTGTTATTGCTTATACTCTTTTAATTGGTAAACCTCCTTTTGAAACAACTGATGTCAAAACTACTTACAGAAGAATCAAAATGAATGCTTATTAATTCCCTGAATCTAGTATTATTAGTAATGCAGCAAGACAGTTGATCAGTAAGATCCTTATCACTGAACCATCCAAGAGATTAACTCTTTAAGAAATTTAAGATCATGAATTCTTTCATGGACTTATTCCTTAATTATTACCTTTGAGCACTTTAGCTTGTCCACCCTCTTCATAATATATGAGGTAGTATCAAAAATAACAATCTACCAGTATACCAAAATTTGAAAACACTGAAAAAAGACCTATAGATCTCAAATAACGTCCTCAATATGCAAGTATGGATAGAATTCCTCTTCGTTCTAATATTGAAAGTTGCCTTAATTAAAATTATGTTATTTAAGAACCACAAATCTATGTTAAAAAATGGTATTTATCATAATTTATACTCAGGGTTGATTATTCAAGTAAATATGGATTGGGTTATGTTTTTAATAATATGCAATGCGGAGTTTTTTATAATGATTGTTCCAAAATGTTAATGTTGAATGATGAGTAAAAATTATAGTATATTATAGCAAATACATTTATATTGATAGAAATGGGGAAGAAAAAGAAGGAACTCTTAGAGAAGAAACTCCAGATATGTAAAAGAAATCTACTTTGATGATTCATTTTAAAGGATATTTAATAGAAAATGAAATCATTAGTGAAACTGATCAATAATTTTGGTAAAAAATTTATGTTAAAAAATGGATGAAAGCAAAGCATGCAATCATTTTTAGACTTTCTGATAAAACAGTCTAAGTCATTTTTAATGATAATACATAAATTATATTGACCTAGTAATTAAAGGTGGTTACTTATATTGATAAAGAATTAGTTAAATAAACATTTATGTTGAGCACTGCTTTAGAAAGTGAAAATAACTAAATGGTTAAAAGACTTAAATACACTAAGGAAATTCTAAGTTAGATGCTTAGTGGTACCAATGGTCATGGAACTACTCCTTAAGTTGATATTTAACAACCAAAGCCATTGTAAGAAAGGGCTAATACCTTGACTTCCTTAAATTAGTAAAACCTATATAGTAGTACTTCAAGATTGAAAAGTTCTCTACAAAATAAATGATTATTTTTATAATTTACTAAAATTAACCATAAAATTATACAAAGATAATCATAATTTTTATAATCTTAGATATGTTATGCTAAATCAAAGAATTATTGAAATATTTAATACTTTTATGAATTCAAAGTTTATTATTACACTAATTAGACAAAAAATCTTATTACTTTAATTACAATAAATAAATTCTCACATTTAAAAAATGTTATATTCATAACTTATGAATTTTATTCTGTTAAAATAGTCTCTGTTTTTATTCAAATCAAATGAATATTATATTTATTGAAAAAAAATATAAATGACATCAATTTATTTGATTAGGTTATATGATTTAAGGTCTAAAAACTAAAAATAATCTATTATTGATTTTATAATTTTTATATTATGAGAAGTCATGCTAAATAGTTAACGATTATATAAGAAAATCATTACTAAAACTAAATCTTAGAAATAACAAAGTTAATACGTATTAACAATATTAAAACAATAGGTTAGGGTAAATATAAATGTGGTTTTGCATTAATTAACAAAGAATTTGAAAGATCATTAATTATGCAAACAGGATGGCGCATTCGTATTCAATTACTTAGAAGAGGAATAGTGTGTCTAACCAAGATATTAAAGTAGTATTCTAGAAATGAGAACAAATAAGAAAGTTAATTACACTTAATGAGAAAGTTACAGCAATTCCTATTGTTTTATATAGAAATGTTACATAACTAAGCTAAGGAATATAGTAAAAATTAATTAGAAATTTAATAGAAAAGTTTTATTTGAAGGATATTCTTTATAGATTTTCATAAATTTAATTGCTGACATTTTAATTATCAAAATAACATGAAGATGTTAGATGTGTACTTTATTGGAAACCAATTTGTTATAATAAGGATTCTCGATTCAATAAACTAAAATTTTAATATAACTTATTAGTTGGACATCTGCATTTTTAATTTAAGTTATTTGAACCTGCTATTTCTTATTATTATGAAGCAATAACTGAATGTTAATTTCTTTTAATGGATATAATTAATCAAGATTATCACCTTAAAAAATTTGAAGATTAATATTTTAAAGTGATTTCATAGATTGTTGTTACACTTTATATTGTTGGTTTTATTTATGAATTACAATCAGATTACAATAAATTATTAGAAACTTATAAAATTGCATTATGGTTATCACAAATTACAAATAATATTGGTTTGAGTACTTTTATTGAAGAATAGTATTTTCAATACTCAAATAAAGTAATATTTATCTGTAATTTTCTAAGTATAGACAATTCATGATGGAGTTAAAGGAAGTGAATTAAATTCTGGCTCCAATTTTTCCCCAATCTAATCACAATCATGTTGAAATTATAAATAATGATTATTGGACAAAATTAAATGATGAATTTTATAGCAAATATAATAAAGAGTTTAATTTAAACTTATATTCCATAATACAATAACCAGAAGAGCCTGTTTTTAATAAAAAGTAAGTTCGATTAACTGAATAAGAAACTACAATCTAGTCTTATATTCATACTCCTCGTTAATATGAGAAATGTAGAACGATCAATTCATTGGACGATGTAAAAATCAGTAAGCAAACTACTAATAATCCTTCACCTTAACACTCTCACAGAACTCCTATGATAACACATCAAAAGAGTAAATCTTTTAGGTTCACTTCAGATATCGATTAAATTCTAAAAAGATTA